>JAQYXR010001599.1:0-29528 GCA_030545055.2 Neoaliturus tenellus | reverse complement strand
AACAGCAAAAGTGCCAAAAAATTTTAAGTTTCGGCATGACCTTGACCTCAGTGGCGTCGGTGACGTCATTTTGATGACGTAAGGGGTGATGACGTCATCAAGCACGTCATTTCTGTGACGTCATGGGTGTGACGTCATCGAAATGACGTCATTAGTGATGACGTCATCGATTGCGTCATCGATGACGTCATCGATGACGTCATCGGTGAGGTCATTGACCTCGATGACGTCATCCCTCAGGTGACCTTGAACTGGGCCAGCGGCCGCAATTTTTACACTACTCTATACTGGTGGATATCGCTAATTACAAAAAAAACTACCCTACCGCTGTACATTAACAGATGTTTAAAATTCTCAACCCCAATTCCATTGTTATTCTAATTTTAAATTTTCAAATTAATTTGTGGATACCCCCTTATTTTAAGTCCGACTCTCATACATTTTTGGGCAGAAACAACTACAGACCGACTACAGAGCCGGTCCTACAACTACAGAGCCCTATCCAAAAACCAAAAATTTGAAAATCGGTTGGGAATTGTAGGAGTTCCCCTTAAAAAAAGCTTTAGCGTATTAAATAGGCTAAGTAGTATAGATACAGTAGGTACCATCTATTGTAGGCCTATTAGGCCTGTGTACCTATGCCTATCTTCTTAATTATTTATGAATTCCTACATTCGTCATTTATTTTTATACATAATTGCATGTTTTTCTTCAAGATCATCATTAAATTAAATTAGTAAGTATTAAATTCGGTACATTTGTGAATAGTTATAAGCGATGGCTTGTGGATGCGATATTCTCTGGTGAGGATTAACGTCCGCACTAGTAAATACTAGTTCATCCATAAAGATCATCCTCATAATTAGACCAATTCGTATACGTGAGGTCAAATTGTGGTTCGGATCCCACGTTAAACTGTAGGTCCTTAGATACCATTGGCTGTTGGGCTATTAATTAACAGTCCTGTCTAAGGAGAACGTCGGCCTTAGTCAATAACAAGACTACAAGATCGCGCCACTATCATCCTTCACTCATTTCTCATTCATATTAAGGTTAAAATACCCACTATGTGAGGTCCCTGTCTCAAGATAGTGATGTAGTGACATGAAGAAGTTGAAACATTGGCACATAACTTAAATGAACTTGACATATAAACTTGTTGAAACTTAGCCAACATTATCAAAGTTAAATGCATTTTGCATGATTGATACAGAGAACATTTAAATGTAATGTATTTGCAATTCATTATTGTTGCAAACAAATATTTTAACACTCTTTGTTTTAACGGAGATCAATTTCTCAATTTAAAATGTAATCAACTTCTAACTATAAAAAAAAACTCTATATATCTGATAAACGTATTTAAGAACTACTTTTCATGCAACTTCGCTTAATATCTAATCTATTGAAATCCAGAACAAATTGAATACATTGTGATATTCTGGGTTTAATAGTTAAAAAGTATCAAAGGGTTTTCTAAAAAAGATTTCTTAACTTTTGCCTAAAAAAGCCATTGCTATTGGCCATGGGATAGACATCGATGCATATTACATCAATGGGGAGGGGATAGACAATATCCCAATATCTCATTTGTGTTATGCCGTGAAACCACCTAGTTGGAGTGCCGCCATGTTGGATTTATTTCCCATAAGAGCAATGCTAAACTTGGCCCCACATTTGTCATATAATGTATTTATTTTTTGTATGATTAAATAGCTTTTGAATCACAATTAAATTCGCCATTCCTTTTGCGAGATTGATTCTTTGTAAATAATTTATAAAATTCTGTAGAAAATGTTTTAAAAGTAGTAAAAAACTTACTTTGTTATTTCAAGTTAGTAAAAAACACTACTTTAAAAAAATACTCTTGCTAACCAAATCCGCTTTGATGAACCCTTTATTTAGAGCTCTAAACCATTATTTTATGATGATAAATAAAAGAGTTATAGGCCTATTTGGTTTCCCATTTAACATTACTCTTATGGGGGAAAGACGGAATTTGAAATGACTCCAACGCCTCTTAAATCCTTGGAACCAACATCTTTTGCCAAATTGCAGGAGCATCGATGAGCGATGAACTCGAGGAATCTTGACAACGGATTGTGAAAGCGTCTCAGGTAGCCGAGTCCACGCCTGCCACTGCATCTGGGACAAAGGGCTGAAAGGACAATGAGTCCTTCTGGGTAGCAGAGGACAGGATGTTCACCCGAGCTGTCATTGGCACTTCCAAACCGTGGAGAACAGTCATAAATCATGCACACAATCCGCCTACACCTTGACAGCTAATGACAATGACCCAGAGTATACGCTGTAATGGGGCTGTAAATCCACAATGTGCATGGTTTGTCTTCGGGACGAGTGAGAAAGTTCAAAATAATGTTTGAGTTTGATTTTTAAACATAAATTTCAGACAGTGTTGTAATTGTCAGGGTCTTATTTTTGTTGAAACAGTTTATACAATTTTTAATTTCAAAGCGCGGTCTCCAGACACGACCTGTCACTACCAACACGACCAGTCACCACCGAACGATGTTAATACGAGAATTATTCAATACCAGTTTATTTTATAGAAATTACCATTCTAAAAAATAAATCCTTTTCCATGTAGGCCTATTAAGGTATTTTTCTTTAAAAATGCATCTCTGCTAATCGCACTTTAAATAAATCTGTCGCACTTTGTCCAAATTTTAAGTAATGTAGGCTATATTTAATCATATAAATAAGATATAAAACTTGGCCCGACTTTTGAGGAGAGTGTTTGACACTGGTTATAAGAAAACAGTTAAAACTGTTGTTTTTTGGTTGGAGAGTCCTCTTAAAATCGTCTCATCTCTTTTTATTTTTATAAGCATTTTTTGCATTTTCCGCCCAATTTGTCTTTTATCATTTGTTATTCTAAGCTGAGCCACAAAACCTTAACTGAATTTCTATGTTTCCTGTAATAAATAATGGTTTTGTGAAATAATTGGGTAAAAATATGAAGTTACTGAAGTGCCTATATTTTGTCATCGATGTTGTACGTTGTAACATGCTCTATAGCAACTACATTTTTCCTTTAATACGAACCCGGAGGACTAATCAAAATTTCCATTTCTTCAACCCCTTGTGAGACTTCGAACCTCGAACATCGAAGAACAATATTTATCATCAGAATAGGAAACTACAAGGCCAAGTTGGAGAACTCAAACATCACGAGCAGGAGCAAACACGAGGAGCTCCGCAGTTCAATATTGCCCCCCCCACCCCCACCCCCAACCATCGTATAACTTTAATTAGACAACGGGTTGAATGTTTTACACGGCCGTGACGGCACGATACGCGAGTATTGACTTTTCTTGCAAATTTGATCGCCCCGGGGCCCCGATCAGACCCCACTGCCGCTTTAATGAGGAAACTGGCCGAAAGGCGGCCCCTGAATATTTCATGAACTGGCCGATGGCAGATAAGAGGTCAGGAAATAATTTTGGGAGAAAAATCTAGAGCTTGAAATTTGTAACTGGAAGAGTTTGTATGTTTTGTACATAGAATACCTTTGAGGGGACAGTGTAAGGCAGTTGACCTCCCAAAGAATAAAATACCCCCGTCGCAGCAGACCTGCGTACTCAGCCAATTTCCGATGGAATTTCAGATTATTTACTTTCCCCATAAAAACACCATAGGATCGAGTATGTAGGTTTTCTGCCATTGGGTGTTGTAGAAAATCTAAGTTAATCAATAATTGGTGAATGTAAACACAAAATTGTATCAAACTCTGGCAATTTTTTATTTTCCCCATAACCCCATGGGGGTGAGTATGTAGGTTTGCCGCCATATGGGTTTTGTAAGCAAGTATAAGTTAAACCTTTTATAGATAATGTACATACCAAATTTGATTAAGTTATGTCAATAAATAAGCAAGATATAGGGTTTTCTTGATTTCCCATAAGAATAACATGGAAAACACATTTTTGGATTTGCCCCGTAACCAGTTGTGCTATGATAAAAATTCAAAATACCAAATTGTTTGTTTTTTAAAGCTCTTTTAAATGGTTTCAGTTAAAATTAATGAATTTTAAAAATCAAGGTCCAAAAACGCAAAAACCCATTTTTGACCCCTTTGAAACCCCATAAAACCCCGTTCCCATAACCCGACAATGCTGGTTCGTGAACTCATGAAAATAGACCTGGTCTTACACCTCCATACCAAATTTCATCAAAATCGGAGGTCCCTTCAAAAGTTATCAGTACCACGGACACACACATATATATATATATATATATATATATATATATATATATATATATATATATATATATATATATATATATATATATATATATATATATATATATATACATATACATATATATGAAAATGAACGAATGGTGTTTTTGGCTTCTGGGGACCTCAAATGAAAAAGTAAAGTGGTCCTGGTCTTAGGTCTTACCATGGCTACTACCGTAATAGCGTATTCCCTATAGGGAAATTCGCTAAAACTGTACAAAAATTAAAAACTAAGTCTTGTTGTTGACTATTTTATTTATTGACGAACGGGGTTGATTTGTTAACATGAGGTAAGTAGGTGTAAAATTCACAACACAAAAAGCATAATAAAGAACATAACAGTATTCCCCTTTGTAAAAGAGAGAAAGCCTTATTTTAAGATGAAAGTGTGAGGAGAATATAGAATAAAAATTTATAAATGTTGCACACAATAAGTGAGCAATATATCTTTGGAATTTACGTTCACTATTTTTACAAATAATTATTACAGTATAACAAGTTTAATCCAGAGTGTAGGCATTAATAGAAAAAAACTTATTATATTATTAATATTTAACTAAATGTGATCAGTTCATTGGGGACATCTATGCGAAAAGAAAACTAAGGTTCAGACAGTCTTCAGATGAACTGATATCTTTTAGATTTTTTTTACAAATGATTTTTCTTTTCTGATTTAGCAGTTCCGACGACTATATCAGTGCACTCTGAAAAGGGGAATATTAATTATGCCATACACAACAAAAAATAGGGAATGCTCAGTAAAGTATGTCGTGCTAAATTAATCCTATCCTAAATTATAATCCTAAATTTATGCTAAGTTACCCATGGGTAACTTCTTGTTAGTGAGTGACCTGTGAGGCGGCTGCCGCTTCTCTGTGGTAGGGGTGACCTTGAAACCTCACATGAAACTCCGCACCAAAATCTGTCCATCGCAAAAAAATTATCAAAGCCACAACGAAACTCTGCACCAGAGTGGTTTTGCAGTGGGCACAGGTAGTATCCCCACCACAGCACCGTCTCACCCCTATATCTCCTTTCCTTTTTCTCACCAACTCCCGCAGTTCAGGGCAGGGTTCAGCTCCGCCGATGGTCTGGGCCTATTCCTCGGTGAATGAACGTGTACCCTCCTAGGAGGGTTCGTATTAACGGTGGCGACGTCCTGTAATCCAGCTACTTTGAAGTCCTGAAATTGTGGATTGTACCATAGTTATAGGCGATGGCTTGTGGATGCGATACTCCCTGGTGCTTTAACGTCCGCACTATATAGTGAATACTAGTTCATCCATGAAGACCATCCTCATAATTAGACAAATTCGTATATATGAGGTCGAAATTGTGGTTCGGATCCCACGTTAAACTGTATAGGTCCCTAGATACCATTCGTTGTTGGGCTATGAATTAACAGTCCTGTCTAAGGAGAATGTCGGCCTTAGTAACAAGACTACAAGATCGCGCCAAATCATCCTACACTCATCTCTCATTCATTACTTGCTTAAACTACCTATTGAGTTAGGTCGCCATTTCAATAAAGGTATATTATACATCTGATGATCAGTCGTCTGGTCTATTCCAAATTTGTAACTCACACGCGCTCACTTGTCCCTGCAGACACAATAAAATACTGATAACACACTGAGTCATTATTTTTGTACTTAAAAACAAATGGTTGTGTCTAAAATATGCGTAATAATGAAGCCTAAATGTTCGTGAGGGGAACGTTAGTTGATGTATTTAAAATGAGAAAAACATATTCAGGTTAGTCCTAAGTTAGTTAGGTAGGCCTATACAGTTTATGCTTTACAGGTTGTACACATATTGTATAAAGTAAGAGATAAAAAACTATAGCCTGTAAACTATGAAGGAACGACGCAACTGATTAATAGAATATAAGCTCAACAAACAAATAACGTCACTATTTTGTTAAGATGAATTTAGGACTTTATGAACCGGAATCTATTAAATCAATCCGTGTCAAATATATTGTGAGTTATGAGACATTTATTGAAATTATCGGATAGTTATACCTTTGAAATGTTGTAATATAATACAAAATATGTAAGAGAGTGAGGGGAGGCAAATGTGGAAAGAGGAACCGGGATGACATCAGGTGCGGAGTTTCATGGTGTCATGGCGCCCGCTCCGGCCCTAGTGCGGAGTTTCATGGTGTCATGGCGCCCGCTCCGGCCCTAGTGCGGAGTTTCATGGTGTCATGGCGCCCGCTCCGGCCCTAGTGCGGAGTTTCATGGTGTCATGGCGCTCGCTCCGGCCCTAGTGCGGAGTTTCATGGTGTCATGGCGCCCGCTCCGGCCCTAGTGCGGAGTTTCATGGTGTCATGGCGCTCGCTCCAGCCCTAGTGCGGAGTTTCATGGTGTCATGGCGCTTGCTCCAGCCCTAGTGCAGAGTTTCATGGTGTCATGGCGCTCGCTCCAGCCCTAGTGCGAGTTTCATGGTGTCATGGCGCCCGCTCCGGCCCTAGTGCGGACTTTCATGGTGTCATGGCGCTCGCTCCAGCCCTAGTGCGGAGTTTGATGCTTTTATTTAGCAAGTAAGAACTAATGCGGAGTAACCTTGTTCCCGGTGGTGACTGACCACCTGGCAAATTTACCGTCCAGAATGGATCCCTCCAACACTATCGCGGTAGGCTCATCAGTATTGAAGAAACATTTTTCGTTGATTGGCCAGAAAAATATCACTAACTTTGACTCTAGTGAAATAAAGCTACAAAATGCTACTCTGTACTGCGGTATATTCCCACAGTTGCTATTGTTTGATGAGTTGTATGGTTTAACGATGTATAAATACGATCTCCGTAATCCACATAAATCTATGAGAAATGTTTCCTAACTATGTTGCAAAGGTTTACTAAGAGGGAAATGGCGACCTTGGTTACGTGTTGATTTCCCAAGGTGGTTTAAACTCGACCAATTCCAAGGCCAGCGATGGAGTATAAATTAATGCTATATTTATGACAACAAATCAAATGGCTGACAATTGTTGTTAAATACACTTAATACGAAAAAACAATTTTAATATTCCTAACAGCGTTTTAACAGTTACAAATAGCTGTAAATCCATGAAATGCACTGGAAATTAATGTGATACAGAATAAAGCCACGTAATTAAAAAATTTACATTTATAAGTCGAGACAATAATTTGTAGTGATCCACTACAGGAGTTCTGTGATCATGCAAGAATTTTAAGCGTACCATTTTGAAATGAGGGTTTAAATATAGTCATAGATATAATATGTAATATAATAATAAATCAAATATTCTGTATAAGTTGTAAAAACTTTCATTAATCCCTTCGAAATTCGAGTCTTAAGATGGCCGATTTAAATTATTTAGATTTTAATAGAAGAGAACTGAAAGCCAACTATTAAAATTTACACCCGCCACTCTTGGCACAAAATTGTAACTAAAAAATTGTGAAACAACAATTGAACAACAAAAAATTTAAACAGTTTTAATGGAAACCTATCAATTATTGCTAGTAAGAAAACTAGCTGAAAATTAAAATTAAAGGGTTTATAGGATCAGTTTTAGCTATAATTTAGCCTGATTTTTATTTTAAGGTATTCGTCGCCCGTAAAACATTTTTTTCCAATGATTATTGACAGTTAGTAACAATGGAAACCTAAAGTTGATAACAAATTCATTTTTGTAGCACAAAAATCAATTGTTTGATGGTAACTGTTTTAAATTGATATGTTGTAAAAAATAATTTCTATAGATTATGGTTTTTAAAGGTTTTTTAGATACACTAAATATTTATGTATTTTAACTTTTTTTCTAAAAATATCCATACATAATTAAACATTAAAAAAATATTTAGAAACATCAAAAACATTTTTTAAATAGTGTTTTACAATAAAACTTGTATTTAATTTTATTTAAAATACAAGAAAAGTTAGCTTATTTTACCTTTACTATATGCACAAAAAATTACATTGTCCTATTAATACGTATTTATGTATATATAAAAATTATTGTGTGTGAAAACATGGAAAACGCTATAACTTTTGGGAATTGCGCAATTAAATGCCCATGTGGCATAGGCGTTATCGTATGTAATTGTTGTAATGATATTAAATTTATAGTTTCTCGTGAAGAGGACATCTTGAGGAATGATAAAATAATAAAACCAAAATTGCAAAGAAGAAATTAATCGTTACGATTTTGCGTGTAAGCCTAGCGAATTCTTCTATAAAATCAAATTAAGTGTTTATACAGGGAAAAGAACTTGGAAAGTTAACTTTTGCCGATATACATTTAATAGATGAGAATGTACGAAAATAACGATTGATCAGTAGGCCTACTTAACTCCATCAAATTAAAAATGCTATATTTATCATTTTTACTCCAATAAACCCTTCGTTAAATTATACCTAGCAAATGAAATTAGTTAAGCTGTAAAAATATGCTATTTCTTCTAAAAGTTATAGCAACAGATGATTTATTGTGTCGTATTTATTGATTATTCACTTCAATAACCAAACTATTCACTAATCCTGCAGCCCATTGCGTCAAGGGTTTCCATAGAGTAGTGATATATCGCGGCACAGTCATTTGTCAATGCTACAAAGCCTCTATACTCTATGCTTTGTGCAGACTGCCACAGAGTACAGAATCATCCATCTCCGGCCGCTTCATTACGTCAAATCATCTGTAATAATCCAGTTGTCACGGTGTCCACTAGTGTTTCCGGAATAACACCGCGACGCGGCGCGTATAGTGGAAGTGGAGACAGGAGTGTTACTTGGTGTCGTTACGGCTCTCGTAGAGGTAGATCCGTATAACGGGTACTTAGTAACGATTAAAGACCTACAGCAGCAAAAGTACCCGTTACTCGATGACAGAAATACCCGTTACAGGTACTTTCAAGCAGGTATAAATACTTGTAATGACAAATCAACAAGAAATACCTGTTACAGATACTTTCAAGCAGGTATAAATACTTGTAATGACAAATCAACAAGAAATACCTGTTACAGATACTTTCAAGCAGGTATAAATACTTGTAATGACAAATCAACAAGAAATACCTGTTACAGATACTTTCAAGCAGGTATAAATACTTGTAATGACAAATCAACAAGAAATACCTGTTACAGATACTTAAGGAAGGTACAGAGGTACTCCTATAACGGCGGGAGGGGAGGTCTCCCAAAACTGAATGGGTATTTCGCCCAAGACTTAATGGAGACCACCAAACTTAACCTATAAAAATCGAATTGATGTTGATAGGACTCATTAGTCAAACAAGCGTGGGTGGTTTCATTGATTGATTTTTATGATTATGTTTATTATTTTAATAAAGGCGGGATACATTTTACTGTTTATTCCAAGCATTTGTGAATGTTGAGTTTGTCACTTCATTACTGATTTGATTATCAACACCAAAACGGAGACTAGAGTATGCTAAAAAAATAAATACCCAGGAAAATACCACGGTAGGGACTAAATAGTGTAGTAAAATTAAGCCAAAATATGGCTGGAAAATGAAATAATTTTTGGACAGCTAATTTTTGCTGAAATGTGTTCTATGTCATCCCCTGACCTCCCTCAGAAAAGTCCCCTGAGATCCCCAGTGGGCAACATGCCTAAAAATGATGGGATGGCCCACGTGGAGTCAGAAATAAACCTTTCTTCGACCAATAGGTTTATTTACATCAAATTAAAGCTCTTAAGTAGTAGAATTTAATGCCGCAAACCCCACCTCAAAAGGTCGCCTGAGTCAAAAACGGCAGCCTGTCAAACTTTGAATAAAAATCAAATTTTAACCTAAACGCTTAAAAATGTAATAATTTTCGAAATACTCGACCTTTCGAGGTGCGGTTTGCGGCAAACGTTTGTTTTTACAATTAACTTTGAAAATGTGGATAGCTAGTCATATGCTTATCATACTACCCTTGAACCACCCTCCTCATGGACGTCCCAAAGAGGAAGTTTTAAAAAAAAAATTCTTAGACCATAGTCATCCTATACATAATTTTAAAGATCTTAGTAAGGAGAGTACATAGCCGAAAACCAGACCTCAAAAGGTCAAATATGTCGGAAGTTATTGTATTTCAAAGTTTTGATAATATTATTTTATTATAAACTTTGAACACCTGCCATTTCACTCCCGACAGTTATATAGAGGTCGGGTTTACGTCATTGTATTCTACATTTGAAGACCTTTAATTTGATATATATAAACCTTCTGGAATGTATTTAAATTTAGTATACTTAATATCAAATTTTAATGTAACTCCTTATGGGCCAACCCCTCATTTTTAAGCGTGATCCCCATATGAGATTTTTGGGGACTTTTCGGAGGAAGGTCAGGGGACGCCATAGGACACATTACAAAAGAAATTGGCTTTCCAAAAATTATTTCATTTTTCCCGACTAATTTTACTACACTAAAAGTATCTGTATAATGATTTCCTACCCATCAGCAGCACCCACTAGCGACTAGCAGCTCCAGCACAGACATGACGCGGAGTATCGGGGTAGAGTAACCGGGTAGGACTACTTGTAACAGGTATTTGTAACCAGCTACTGAGGAGTACCTGTAACGGTTGTAACGGGTATTGAAAACCAGCTGTTTAGCACACCTCTAGGCTCTTTGATATTTGCCTTCAATCAGGATCAGTCGAAGCAATGATTGGTAACAAAACAGCTTTAGAGATGAACTATTGTAAATATATTTTTAGTGTATTTTTGTTATAAAAGTAAAGTTCAGAATAGAGGTTTAAAAGTACAATATATAATTTTGTCCCACCACCTAAACTGTGTTTAAACAGAAGAAGAAACACATGTTGCCTAGAAACTGTACCCTAAATACTATAAACTATTAAAAATAATTTACACCACTTTTCCAATATTTCCTCCAGACATTTTGAAACTTTTCACCTCGTAATTATTAGAGTGCGAAACGAGACGCAAAACCGCAAGACAAGAAAACCAGAAAACCGCTGGTGACGCAAGAGAGCGAGTTGCTCCGAGGCGGTGAGGCAACCGTAGGCTGGGCTAGATGCAGAAGCATAGCGGCAGCGATGCAACCTCGGCTTCGGCGACAATTTATAGGGCCGTATATATAAATAACACAGTTACTGTATAAATAAGAACCTAAAATTAATTGCTAGCCGAACACCTCTTAGTTTCTGATTTTGTTGATTAATAGCATACCGGGATTCTAAATAGGAGTACATTTGTGTATCATTACAATTAACGAAATCAAGTTTGAAATCCTTCTCAAGGGCTTTTAGCAACACTTCCAAGGGAGAAATTATATATAGGATGTGTGGTATTCAGTGTCAAAAAATTTTAAGGGGTTATAATATAAGTAAAGTGCAGGAAGAATACGCAATTTAGCTATAATTATATATCACTTTACCTTCCAGTACACAAAATACTTGAATAATTTCATGCTTAAATAACTATAAACCAGCAACCAGCTCTAGAAAACGTTCAACGTAATCTAAAACTTGCATGTAAATTTTAATTTGAAATTTGCAACGTATACTGGGTAAGTTATAAAGTAGATGAATTATGGTTAATTCATTGGGTAGTAAGTTACTCACATACTTTGTGTTATTATGTGATATCAATAATCACGTTGGTAGCATAATTTCCAATTAATTGCAAATTTACAATTTCCATGGATTCTAAATATTCTGTCCAATCAGGGTTGATCTCATTATGAGTTAATTAATTTCAAATCAAATAGTCTGAAAAAGCTTTCTTGAGAAGCAAATGGAGACTTTGTATTTGTCATAACACACCTTGATGATGGTGCAATATCATTATCTTCTAATTGATTGACCGGCCATTACGTGGTCGGATACATTCTAGGTGTGGTGTATATCCAAGGACGATATTTTTGGTTCAGTCGTAGAACATTTTTCTCCATCTCGGTACGGTACAAGGCTGTTGTGAAGCGTCTCCAGGGAAAGCTGTGGAAACCGCGGAAACTCCACGTAAATGGCCGATTCGTCGTGGCACATTTCGCCCCATGGATCCTTTCTGTGCCGGACAGCTCTGGAGTCGCTGTGACCATAAGTTGTGTAACGCTGTATATTAGTTTCCTGCTTTAGTGCTTTCTTACCATCCTGTCTGGCATGATTCTTTACACATAAGAAGTTTTGATATAGTGTAATGGTTATAAAGCTATTAAATTTCCACCAACAACCAACTATATACCTCTTCTCAGTTAAAAGCTATTTCAAAAAGTCTGCTTAACATTATTGTTCCTTTATTTTTGTATACCTTTCATTGTTATTTCGTTACCAAAAAGCAACCCATGAGACCAATGTAAAAAATTACGATTTTTAGACTTAAATTTAGCCAAAATTCGATTTTGCCTATAGGATTCAGGCTGTTTCTAAACTTATTTTTGGGCCAAAACAATCTTAAATGCAAAATTTAAGATAAATCTATACCCGCTATATTTCGAGATCGTGATGGAACACAGATCTCTTCAGACAATGCTCGTATTATAGTAGGCCTATAGGCCTATATATACATATGTATGAAAATGAACGAATTATGTTTTTGGCTTCTATGGGGATCTCAAAATAAAAAAGTAACATGGTCCCGGGCTTAGGTCTTACCATGGCTACTACCGTAATAGAGTATTCCCTATAGGAAAATTCGCTAATATATATATTAGATTTAATCTTAAAATTATGTATCATATTATTTCATAACATAAGAAACAATCGTTTAGCTATAAAAGCAAAAATAAAAACAGATTAAATTAAATTATTAATGTTAAGTTAAAATAAAATTGTGCATTGTGAAATTATTAAAATACAAACATTTATAGGCCTATCACGAGTAAAGTATTTAAATTCTAAATATATATTTAGTGTATAGAACTGCAGAGTCAGCGCACTACTATAATATAATCTAGGCGTATTAAAAACAATGAGTGGTCCCTTCTGTAAGGTAACATTTCTTGCCGGTACAATTTACTTTCGAGACGGATTTCGCATTCCGTTTTGCATGTTATTCTCCCTGATGTGGTAACTGGTCATCATATAAACCAACCTAACCTAATGCAGTACCTAAATATTATAATTTTTAAGTGTTAATGTATCGTGCATAAAGAGAAATGTTACCCATCAGAAAAGATACCTGCCAGAAGGCGCATACCTACAAGTTCTTTCAATAGAAAATAAACTGCAATATCATGGCTCTGATGAATTTTTGTCAAAATTAGAAAACCATGAATCCATGAAATTTAAATAAAGATAAACAAATATTCGTGATGGGAAAGTGATTAGATTTTTTTTTTTTTTAATAATCTGTCTAGGCCTATATTATTTTTCATCACATTATATCAACATTGCATATTTTCGACTCTAACTTCTATCCATGAAAACCATGCTTTTGAGGTCTAGGGCAGAAAATCTTCCGCCCTATACTTCTTACCGGAATCCAACGTAAACCTGCAGCTAATGTGAAATAATTCCTGGCAACCGCAATCACAAGCAGTGCTTCCCGCTTTACGTTGATTAAGGTTATATCATTGTCTATGTACACTAACGTGAATATACCTCTCATCCAATGCATTTAGTTTGAGGCAACAATTTGGAAGTTCGGTGTACGCGGCACCAGAGTCGCTGCCTTCGATCTTGTTATTCAGCTGAATTTACAATGCTGCCAAAACACTTTACCAAAACATAAACATAACTTTCAGTTATAAAATGTTTCATCCTTAGTTGAGAAGAGTGGTCATACTGATTTATCTCTATCATATGTTACGTTTACTTCCATGTACGCCGCACAAGATTGCACCGCCGTCAATAGGCTTCACACACGCCTATGCTATGAGAAGTCTATTCAGTTAGTGTACATAGTCAATGGCTATATGTTGTTTTTATGGGAGAGAACAATATTTTTTCAATTGTATAAAATTTATTACATAGTGCAGTGTGATGAAAAATATCGGTCATAACTCGGCCAAAAACGTTTTGCCGTCTCGATCGTTTTGAGTTCGAGAGAAGTCGCGAACTTGAAACACGATCTCAACACGGGCCTTGGGGACAAAAAAACACAAATAGCTAACAAAGTTTCATTTACATAATTTTGAGTTTCCAGAAGGGAAACTAACTGAGGACACCCTAGTGGCTTACGTCCTCGGTCCGAGTGCAGAGGCCATCGGCTTATTACCCCCATATAGGCGTACAAACGGACGCTCCTATTTCTCAGCCGCATTAAAGCATGCATGAGAGGAGCCTAACAATTATACAAAAGTAACTTTACACGGGGGCCTACTCCCGTTCCCTGTCTTTACGATTTACTTTGAGCATTGCAAAAGCTCAAGGGGGAAATGCTACAACAAGCGTATACACTTTAGAAAAATATAACACACTTACAACACACAATTGAGCTCAACGTAGTCAATGCTGGAACAAGCACATACACGTTAAACACATATAACAAACAAGACACAAAGAATAAAAGACACACAGGAGACATAAGGTACAAGTAAAACACTCTCATATAAAACAATTCGCAATACCCAAACGCAAGCGCAATATCTTACAACTAATACAAGTCTTAAAGTTAGAGTAGACTTCGCTAAACACTGAAGGCGCCATTCAATGTTTAGTGATGCCTATGGCGGTCCGTCCCGATCGTTCACGTTCAACGCGCGGGAGCGGACTGCGAGCCAGCTCTGGCTGGGCCCCCTTATATCCCCACCGGGGCTGCCACGCCCAGGATATCAGGGGTGGGGGGGGGGTTCGCACTTTTTGTCGGGGGGGGGGGGGGGGGGGGGTTCGCACTTTTTGTCGGGGGGGGGGGGTTCGCACTTTTTGTCGGGGGGGGGGGGGGGTCAGGTAAGTTAAGTGGGTCAAGGTCACCCACAACACTTGTACTCTAAGTGTTGGCTATACCCCCACCACAACTGGGTCCCTAGGGTGCACAACACCGCTTCGCCAGTATGTCTCCAGCTTTCATGCGGTGCGTCTCGCTGTTCTCTAGCTCTCTATATGTAAGTAAATTTACAAGTTCTGAATGTAGGTCACTACACTTTAACTCTGGGACGATATCGACTTGTAGTATTTCAGTGTTTTGACTCAAGGTCATCACACTTTAACTCTAGCACATCGGTTATCGTACCAGAGGTGCTCAATAACCTAACTTGTAATGTTTAGGGTGGCGTTTGCACGCCACGTGGTATCGCCATGAGTGTCCAGTCCAGGTTTTAAGTTAAATTAATTTTACTGTAATCTTTTCCATTTCCGCTTCGTTTTGCCAAAGTATAAGGTGTCGCTTAATAAAGTGGTATTTCTCTACAGTTATAGGAGATTGCAAGGATACAATTAGTTTATTTAGGAGACTCTTCATCTTGGAGTTTAACACAATTTCCACTTTGACTTTGCTTCCTCGGCTCTCACAGCCTAAGCTGTACAGAAATGTTTCTTCTAGTGCCAACTCGGGCCAAGAGAACAGTGTGTTGACTGTAGGACAGCTCATGGTGAAGTGATGCGATACTCCAGCGTACCACCTCACCTTCCCCCGCCACTGTGACCTTCCCCCACTCCTGCTGTTTCCCCCACCTCTTTTCCCTTGACTCATGCGCTACAAGCAGTCTCTCAGTATTGTGCGGACTTTTGTGAGGTGAAGCCATGTCGCAGGACACTTTAGGTAAGAAACTTAGCCGTGTTAGGACTTTATTAGTTGCTCACTGTCCACCACTCAAAGTTAAGAGAGTTTCAACTTTAGCTAAGTGGCGCAAACTGTTGCGCGGACACCCTAAGTTTTATACAAAACAGACTAATGTCAGTTTTACTGATGAGGATTTGTTTAAAATATTGGATGAAATGACTTTTCCTTGCAAAATTCAGTTAGTTACTCCCATTCCTGACAGTTTAGAGTCTTAGTCTCTCAAGCCGATATACCTAGCATACACAGAGCCTGACAGTCAGTCACTCGGTGGCTGTCGTGGGGTGCGCATCGGTGTCGGCGCTCCGTTGTTAAGTTTTCAAGGTCGCAGTAACATGAAATTGCGGGCGTTGTACTGGTTCAAGGTCACCTGAGGGATAACCGATTGCCCATTTAGGCAGAGTCATGTCAGAAACTCGAGTTTAACTTGGCACTTTTGCCGTTTCTCGTCGAAAATTCGCTCCAAGTGGTCAAGGTCACGGGGACTCTGACTGAAACTCGGAGCGTAGTGCGAGAAACAGCAAAAGTGCCAAAAAATTTTAAGTTTCGGCATGACCTTGACCTCAGTGGCGTCGGTGACGTCATTTTGATGACGTAAGGGGTGATGACGTCATCAGCACGTCATTTCTGTGACGTCATGGGTGTGACGTCATCGAAATGACGTCATTAGTGATGACGTCATCGATTGCGTCATCGATGACGTCATCGATGACGTCATCGGTGAGGTCATTGACCTCGATGACGTCATCCCTCAGGTGACCTTGAACTGGGCCAGCGGCCGCAATTTTACACTACTCTATACTGGTGGATATCGCTAATTACAAAAAAAACTACCCTACCGCTGTACATTAACAGATGTTTAAAATTCTCAACCCAATTCCATTGTTATTCTAATTTTAAATTTTCAAATTTAATTTGTGGATACCCCCTTATTTTAAGTCCGACTCTCATACATTTTTGGGCAGAAACAACTACAGACCGACTACAGAGCCGGTCCTACAACTACAGAGCCCTATCCTAAAAACCAAAAATTTGAAAATCGGTTGGGAATTGTAGGAGTTCCCCTTAAAAAAAGCTTTAGCGTATTAAATAGGCTAAGTAGTATAGATACAGTAGGTACCATCTATTGTAGGCCTATTAGGCCTGTGTACCTATGCCTATCTTCTTAATTATTTATGAATTCCTACATTCGTCATTTATTTTTATACATAATTGCATGTTTTTCTTCAAGATCATCATTAAATTAAATTAGTAAGTATTAAATTCGGTACATTTGTGAATAGTTATAAGCGATGGCTTGTGGATGCGATATTCTCTGGTGAGGATTAACGTCCGCACTAGTAAATACTAGTTCATCCATAAAGATCATCCTCATAATTAGACCAATTCGTATACGTGAGGTCAAATTGTGGTTCGGATCCCACGTTAAACTGTAGGTCCTTAGATACCATTGGCTGTTGGGCTATTAATTAACAGTCCTGTCTAAGGAGAACGTCGGCCTTAGTCAATAACAAGACTACAAGATCGCGCCACTATCATCCTTCACTCATTTCTCATTCATATTAAGGTTAAAATACCCACTATGTGAGGTCCCTGTCTCAAGATAGTGATGTAGTGACATGAAGAAGTTGAAACATTGGCACATAACTTAAATGAACTTGACATATAAACTTGTTGAAACTTAGCCAACATTATCAAAGTTAAATGCATTTTGCATGATTGATACAGAGAACATTTAAATGTAATGTATTTGCAATTCATTATTGTTGCAAACAAATATTTTAACACTCTTTGTTTTAACGGAGATCAATTTCTCAATTTAAAATGTAATCAACTTCTAACTATAAAAAAAACTCTATATATCTGATAAACGTATTTAAGAACTACTTTTCATGCAACTTCGCTTAATATCTAATCTATTGAAATCCAGAACAAATTGAATACATTGTGATATTCTGGGTTTAATAGTTAAAAAGTATCAAAGGGTTTTCTAAAAAAGATTTCTTAACTTTTGCCTAAAAAAGCCATTGCTATTGGCCATGGGATAGACATCGATGCATATTACATCAATGGGGAGGGGATAGACAATATCCCAATATCTCATTTGTGTTATGCCGTGAAACCACCTTAGTTGGAGTGCCGCCATGTTGGATTTATTTCCCATAAGAGCAATGCTAAACTTGGCCCCACATTTGTCATATAATGTATTTATTTTTTGTATGATTAAATAGCTTTTGAATCACAATTAAATTCGCCATTCCTTTTGCGAGATTGATTCTTTGTAAATAATTTATAAAATTCTGTAGAAAATGTTTTAAAAGTAGTAAAAAACTTACTTTGTTATTTCAAGTTAGTAAAAAACACTACTTTAAAAAAATACTCTTGCTAACCAAATCCGCTTTGATGAACCCTTTATTTAGAGCTCTAAACCATTATTTTATGATGATAAATAAAAGAGTTATAGGCCTATTTGGTTTCCCATTTAACATTACTCTTATGGGGGAAAGACGGAATTTGAAATGACTCCAACGCCCTCTTAAATCCTTGGAACCAACATCTTTTGCCAAATTGCAGGAGCATCGATGAGCGATGAACTCGAGGAATCTTGACAACGGATTGTGAAAGCGTCTCAGGTAGCCGAGTCCACGCCTGCCACTGCATCTGGGACAAAGGGCTGAAAGGACAATGAGTCCTTCTGGGTAGCAGAGGACAGGATGTTCACCCGAGCTGTCATTGGCACTTCCAAACCGTGGAGAACAGTCATAAATCATGCACACAATCCGCCTACACCTTGACAGCTAATGACAATGACCCAGAGTATACGCTGTAATGGGGCTGTAAATCCACAATGTGCATGGTTTGTCTTCGGGACGAGTGAGAAAGTTCAAAATAATGTTTGAGTTTGATTTTTAAACATAAATTTCAGACAGTGTTGTAATTGTCAGGGTCTTATTTTTGTTGAAACAGTTTATACAATTTTTAATTTCAAAGCGCGGTCTCCAGACACGACCTGTCACTACCAACACGACCAGTCACCACCGAACGATGTTAATACGAGAATTATTCAATACCAGTTTATTTTATAGAAATTACCATTCTAAAAAATAAATCCTTTTCCATGTAGGCCTATTAAGGTATTTTTCTTTAAAAATGCATCTCTGCTAATCGCACTTTAAATAAATCTGTCGCACTTTGTCCAAATTTTAAGTAATGTAGGCTATATTTAATCATATAAATAAGATATAAAACTTGGCCCGACTTTTGAGGAGAGTGTTTGACACTGGTTATAAGAAAACAGTTAAAACTGTTGTTTTTTGGTTGGAGAGTCCTCTTAAAATCGTCTCATCCTCTTTTTATTTTTATAAGCATTTTTTGCATTTTCCGCCCAATTTGTCTTTTATCATTTGTTATTCTAAGCTGAGCCACAAAACCTTAACTGAATTTCTATGTTTCCTGTAATAAATAATGGTTTTGTGAAATAATTGGGTAAAAATATGAAGTTACTGAAGTGCCTATATTTTGTCATCGATGTTGTACGTTGTAACATGCTCTATAGCAACTACATTTTTCCTTTAATACGAACCCGGAGGACTAATCAAAATTTCCATTTCTTCAACCCCTTGTGAGACTTCGAACCTCGAACATCGAAGAACAATATTTATCATCAGAATAGGAAACTACAAGGCCAAGTTGGAGAACTCAAACATCACGAGCAGGAGCAAACACGAGGAGCTCCGCAGTTCAATATTGCCCCCCCCACCCCCACCCCCAACCATCGTATAACTTTAATTAGACAACGGGTTGAATGTTTTACACGGCCGTGACGGCACGATACGCGAGTATTGACTTTTCTTGCAAATTTGATCGCCCCGGGGCCCCGATCAGACCCCACTGCCGCTTTAATGAGGAAACTGGCCGAAAGGCGGCCCCTGAATATTTCATGAACTGGCCGATGGCAGATAAGAGGTCAGGAAATAATTTTGGGAGAAAAATCTAGAGCTTGAAATTTGTAACTGGAAGAGTTTGTATGTTTTGTACATAGAATACCTTTGAGGGGACAGTGTAAGGCAGTTGACCTCCCAAAGAATAAAATACCCCCGTCGCAGCAGACCTGCGTACTCAGCCAATTTCCGATGGAATTTCAGATTATTTACTTTCCCCATAAAAACACCATAGGATCGAGTATGTAGGTTTTCTGCCATTGGGTGTTGTTAGAAAATCTAAGTTAATCAATAATTGGTGAATGTAAACACAAAATTGTATCAAACTCTGGCAATTTTTTATTTTCCCCATAAACCCCATGGGGGTGAGTATGTAGGTTTGCCGCCATATGGGTTTTGTAAGCAAGTATAAGTTAAACCTTTTATAGATAATGTACATACCAAATTTGATTAAGTTATGTCAATAAATAAGCAAGATATAGGGTTTTCTTGATTTCCCATAAGAATAACATGGAAAACACATTTTTGGATTTGCCCCGTAACCAGTTGTGCTATGATAAAAATTCAAAATACCAAATTGTTTGTTTTTTAAAGCTCTTTTAAATGGTTTCAGTTAAAATTAATGAATTTTAAAAATCAAGGTCCAAAAACGCAAAAAACCCATTTTTGACCCCTTTGAAACCCCATAAAACCCCGTTCCCATAACCCGACAATGCTGGTTCGTGAACTCATGAAAATAGACCTGGTCTTACACCTCCATACCAAATTTCATCAAAATCGGAGGTCCCCTTCAAAAGTTATCAGTACCACGGACACACACACATATATATATATATATATATATATATATATATATATATATATATATATATATATATATATATATATATATATATATACATATATATGAAAATGAACGAATGGTGTTTTTGGCTTCTGGGGACCTCAAAATGAAAAAGTAAAGTGGTCCTGGTCTTAGGTCTTACCATGGCTACTACCGTAATAGCGTATTCCCTATAGGGAAATTCGCTAAAACTGTACAAAAATTAAAAACTAAGTCTTGTTGTTGACTATTTTATTTATTGACGAACGGGGTTGATTTGTTAACATGAGGTAAGTAGGTGTAAAATTCACAACACAAAAAGCATAATAAAGAACATAACAGTATTCCCCTTTGTAAAAGAGAGAAAGCCTTATTTTAAGATGAAAGTGTGAGGAGAATATAGAATAAAAATTTATAAATGTTGCACACAATAAGTGAGCAATATATCTTTGGAATTTACGTTCACTATTTTTACAAATAATTATTACAGTATAACAAGTTTAATCCAGAGTGTAGGCATTAATAGAAAAAAACTTATTATATTATTAATATTTAACTAAATGTGATCAGTTCATTGGGGACATCTATGCGAAAAGAAAACTAAGGTTCAGACAGTCTTCAGATGAACTGATATCTTTTAGATTTTTTTTACAAATGATTTTTCTTTTCTGATTTAGCAGTTCCGACGACTATATCAGTGCACTCTGAAAAGGGGAATATTAATTATGCCATACACAACAAAAATAGGGAATGCTCAGTAAAGTATGTCGTGCTAAATTAATCCTATCCTAAATTATAATCCTAAATTTATGCTAAGTTACCCATGGGTAACTTCTTGTTAGTGAGTGACCTGTGAGGCGGCTGCCGCTTCTCTGTGGTAGGGGTGACCTTGAAACCTCACATGAAACTCCGCACCAAAATCTGTCCATCGCAAAAAATTATCAAAGCCACAACGAAACTCTGCACCAGAGTGGTTTTGCAGTGGGCACAGGTAGTATCCCCACCACAGCACCGTCTCACCCCTATATCTCCTTTCCTTTTTCTCACCAACTCCCGCAGTTCAGGGCAGGGTTCAGCTCCGCCGATGGTCTGGGCCTATTCCTCGGTGAATGAACGTGTACCCTCCTAGGAGGGTTCGTATTAACGGTGGCGACGTCCTGTAATCCAGCTACTTTGAAGTCCTGAAATTGTGGATTGTACCATAGTTATAGGCGATGGCTTGTGGATGCGATACTCCCTGGTGCTTTAACGTCCGCACTATATAGTGAATACTAGTTCATCCATGAAGACCATCCTCATAATTAGACAAATTCGTATATATGAGGTCGAAATTGTGGTTCGGATCCCACGTTAAACTGTATAGGTCCCTAGATACCATTCGTTGTTGGGCTATGAATTAACAGTCCTGTCTAAGGAGAATGTCGGCCTTAGTAACAAGACTACAAGATCGCGCCAAATCATCCTACACTCATCTCTCATTCATTACTTGCTTAAAACTACCTATTGAGTTAGGTCGCCATTTCAATAAAGGTATATTATACATCTGATGATCAGTCGTCTGGTCTATTCCAAATTTGTAACTCACACGCGCTCACTTGTCCCTGCAGACACAATAAAATACTGATAACACACTGAGTCATTATTTTTGTACTTAAAAACAAATGGTTGTGTCTAAAAATATGCGTAATAATGAAGCCTAAATGTTCGTGAGGGGAACGTTAGTTGATGTATTTAAAATGAGAAAAACATATTCAGGTTAGTCCTAAGTTAGTTAGGTAGGCCTATACAGTTTATGCTTTACAGGTTGTACACATATTGTATAAAGTAAGAGATAAAAAACTATAGCCTGTAAACTATGAAGGAACGACGCAACTGATTAATAGAATATAAGCTCAACAAACAAATAACGTCACTATTTTGTTAAGATGAATTTAGGACTTTATGAACCGGAATCTATTAAATCAATCCGTGTCAAATATATTGTGAGTTATGAGACATTTATTGAAATTATCGGGATAGTTATACCTTTGAAATGTTGTAATATAATACAAAATATGTAAGAGAGTGAGGGGAGGCAAATGTGGAAAGAGGAACCGGGATGACATCAGGTGCGGAGTTTCATGGTGTCATGGCGCCCGCTCCGGCCCTAGTGCGGAGTTTCATGGTGTCATGGCGCCCGCTCCGGCCCTAGTGCGGAGTTTCATGGTGTCATGGCGCCCGCTCCGGCCCTAGTGCGGAGTTTCATGGTGTCATGGCGCCCGCTCCGGCCCTAGTGCGGAGTTTCATGGTGTCATGGCGCTCGCTCCGGCCCTAGTGCGGAGTTTCATGGTGTCATGGCGCCCGCTCCGGCCCTAGTGCGGAGTTTCATGGTGTCATGGCGCTCGCTCCAGCCCTAGTGCGGAGTTTCATGGTGTCATGGCGCTTGCTCCAGCCCTAGTGCAGAGTTTCATGGTGTCATGGCGCTCGCTCCAGCCCTAGTGCGGAGTTTCATGGTGTCATGGCGCCCGCTCCGGCCCTAGTGCGGACTTTCATGGTGTCATGGCGCTCGCTCCAGCCCTAGTGCGGAGTTTGATGCTTTTATTTAGCAAGTAAGAACTAATGCGGAGTAACCTTGTTCCCGGTGGTGACTGACCACCTGGCAAATTTACCGTCCAGAATGGATCCCTCCAACACTATCGCGGTAGGCTCATCAGTATTGAAGAAACATTTTTCGTTGATTGGCCAGAAAAATATCACTAACTTTGACTCTAGTGAAATAAAGCTACAAAATGCTACTCTGTACTGCGGTATATTCCCACAGTTGCTATTGTTTGATGAGTTGTATGGTTTAACGATGTATAAATAACGATCTCCGTAATCCACATAAATCTATGAGAAATGTTTCCTAACTATGTTGCAAAGGTTTACTAAGAGGGAAATGGCGACCTTGGTTACGTGTTGATTTCCCAAGGTGGTTTAAACTCGACCAATTCCCAAGGCCAGCGATGGAGTATAAATTAATGCTATATTTATGACAACAAATCAAATGGCTGACAATTGTTGTTAAATACACTTAATACGAAAAAACAATTTTAATATTCCTAACAGCGTTTTAACAGTTACAAATAGCTGTAAATCCATGAAATGCACTGGAAATTAATGTGATACAGAATAAAGCCACGTAATTAAAAAATTTACATTTATAAGTCGAGACAATAATTTGTAGTGATCCACTACAGGAGTTCTGTGATCATGCAAGAATTTTAAGCGGTACCATTTTGAAATGAGGGTTTAAATATAGTCATAGATATAATATGTAATATAATAATAAATCAAATATTCTGTATAAGTTGTAAAAACTTTCATTAATCCCTTCGAAATTCGAGTCTTAAGATGGCCGATTTAAATTATTTAGATTTTAATAGAAGAGAACTGAAAGCCAACTATTAAAATTTACACCCGCCACTCTTGGCACAAAATTGTAACTAAAAAATTGTGAAACAACAATTGAACAACAAAAAATTTAAACAGTTTTAATGGAAACCTATCAATTATTGCTAGTAAGAAAACTAGCTGAAAATTAAAATTAAAGGGTTTATAGGATCAGTTTTAGCTATAATTTAGCCTGATTTTTATTTTAAGGTATTCGTCGCCCGTAAAACATTTTTTTCCAATGATTATTGACAGTTAGTAACAATGGAAACCTAAAGTTGATAACAAATTCATTTTTGTAGCACAAAAATCAATTGTTTTGATGGTAACTGTTTTAAATTGATATGTTGTAAAAAATAATTTCTATAGATTATGGTTTTTAAAGGTTTTTTAGATACACTAAATATTTATGTATTTTAACTTTTTTTTCTAAAAATATCCATACATAATTAAACATTAAAAAAATATTTAGAAACATCAAAAACATTTTTTAAATAGTGTTTTACAATAAAACTTGTATTTAATTTTATTTAAAATACAAGAAAAGTTAGCTTATTTTACCTTTACTATATGCACAAAAAATTACATTGTCCTATTAATACGTATTTATGTATATATAAAAATTATTGTGTGTGAAAACATGGAAAACGCTATAACTTTTGGGAATTGCGCAATTAAATGCCCATGTGGCATAGGCGTTATCGTATGTAATTGTTGTAATGATATTAAATTTATAGTTTCTCGTGAAGAGGACATCTTGAGGAATGATAAAATAATAAAACCAAAATTGCAAAGAAGAAATTAATCGTTACGATTTTGCGTGTAAGCCTAGCGAATTCTTCTATAAAATCAAATTAAGTGTTTATACAGGGAAAAGAACTTGGAAAGTTAACTTTTGCCGATATACATTTAATAGATGAGAATGTACGAAAATAACGATTGATCAGTAGGCCTACTTAACTCCATCAAATTAAAAATGCTATATTTATCATTTTTACTCCAATAAACCCTTCGTTAAATTATACCTAGCAAATGAAATTAGTTAAGCTGTAAAAATATGCTATTTCTTCTAAAAGTTATAGCAACAGATGATTTATTGTGTCGTATTTATTGATTATTCACTTCAATAACCAAACTATTCACTAATCCTGCAGCCCATTGCGTCAAGGGTTTCCATAGAGTAGTGATATATCGCGGCACAGTCATTTGTCAATGCTACAAAGCCTCTATACTCTATGCTTTGTGCAGACTGCCACAGAGTACAGAATCATCCATCTCCGGCCGCTTCATTACGTCAAATCATCTGTGATAATCCAGTTGTCACGGTGTCCACTAGTGTTTCCGGAATAACACCGCGACGCGGCGCGTATAGTGGAAGTGGAGACAGGAGTGTTACTTGGTGTCGTTACGGCTCTCGTAGAGGTAGATCCGTATAACGGGTACTTAGTAACGATTAAAGACCTACAGCAGCAAAAGTACCCGTTACTCGATGACAGAAATACCCGTTACAGGTACTTTCAAGCAGGTATAAATACTTGTAATGACAAATCAACAAGAAATACCTGTTACAGATACTTTCAAGCAGGTATAAATACTTGTAATGACAAATCAACAAGAAATACCTGTTACAGATACTTTCAAGCAGGTATAAATACTTGTAATGACAAATCAACAAGAAATACCTGTTACAGATACTTTCAAGCAGGTATAAATACTTGTAATGACAAATCAACAAGAAATACCTGTTACAGATACTTAAGGAAGGTACAGAGGTACTCCTATAACGGCGGGAGGGGAGGTCTCCCAAAACTGAATGGGTATTTCGCCCAAGACTTAATGGAGACCACCAAACTTAACCTATAAAAATCGAATTGATGTTGATAGGACTCATTAGTCAAACAAGCGTGGGTGGTTTCATTGATTGATTTTTATGATTATGTTTATTATTTTAATAAAGGCGGGATACATTTTACTGTTTATTCCAAGCATTTGTGAATGTTGAGTTTGTCACTTCATTACTGATTTGATTATCAACACCAAAACGGAGACTAGAGTATGCTAAAAAAATAAATACCCAGGAAAATACCACGGTAGGGACTAAATAGTGTAGTAAAATTAAGCCAAAATATGGCTGGAAAATGAAATAATTTTTGGACAGCTAATTTTTGCTGAAATGTGTTCTATGTCATCCCCTGACCTCCCTCAGAAAAGTCCCCTGAGATCCCCAGTGGGCAACATGCCTAAAAATGATGGGATGGCCCACGTGGAGTCAGAAATAAACCTTTCTTCAACCAATAGGTTTATTTACATCAAATTAAAGCTCTTAAGTAGTAGAATTTAATGCCGCAAACCCCACCTCAAAAGGTCGCCTGAGTCAAAAACGGCAGCCTGTCAAACTTTGAATAAAAATCAAATTTTAACCTAAACGCTTAAAAATGTAATAATTTTCGAAATACTCGACCTTTCGAGGTGCGGTTTGCGGCAAACGTTTGTTTTTACAATTAACTTTGAAAATGTGGATAGCTAGTCATATGCTTATCATACTACCCTTGAACCACCCTCCTCATGGACGTCCCAAAGAGGAAGTTTTAAAAAAAAAATTCTTAGACCATAGTCATCCTATACATAATTTTAAAGATCTTAGTAAGGAGAGTACATAGCCGAAAACCAGACCTCAAAAGGTCAAATATGTCGGAAGTTATTGTATTTCAAAGTTTTGATAATATTATTTTATTATAAACTTTGAACACCTGCCATTTCACTCCCGACAGTTATATAGAGGTCGGGTTTACGTCATTGTATTCTACATTTGAAGACCTTTAATTTGATATATATAAACCTTCTGGAATGTATTTAAATTTAGTATACTTAATATCAAATTTTAATGTAACTCCTTATGGGCCAACCCCTCATTTTTAAGCGTGATCCCCATATGAGATTTTTGGGGACTTTTCGGAGGAAGGTCAGGGGACGCCATAGGACACATTACAAAAGAAATTGGCTTTCCAAAAATTATTTCATTTTTCCCGACTAATTTTACTACACTAAAAGTATCTGTATAATGATTTCCTACCCATCAGCAGCACCCACTAGCGACTAGCAGCTCCAGCACAGACATGACGCGGAGTATCGGGGTAGAGTAACCGGGTAGGACTACTTGTAACAGGTATTTGTAACCAGCTACTGAGGAGTACCTGTAACGGTTGTAACGGGTATTGAAAACCAGCTGTTTAGCACACCTCTAGGCTCTTTGATATTTGCCTTCAATCAGGATCAGTCGAAGCAATGATTGGTAACAAAACAGCTTTAGAGATGAACTATTGTAAATATATTTTTAGTGTATTTTTGTTATAAAAGTAAAGTTCAGAATAGAGGTTTAAAAGTACAATATATAATTTTGTCCCACCACCTAAACTGTGTTTAAACAGAAGAAGAAACACATGTTGCCTAGAAACTGTACCCTAAATACTATAAACTATTAAAAATAATTTACACCACTTTTCCAATATTTCCTCCAGACATTTTGAAACTTTTCACCTCGTAATTATTAGAGTGCGAAACGAGACGCAAAACCGCAAGACAAGAAAACCAGAAAACCGCTGGTGACGCAAGAGAGCGAGTTGCTCCGAGGCGGTGAGGCAACCGTAGGCTGGGCTAGATGCAGAAGCATAGCGGCAGCGATGCAACCTCGGCTTCGGCGACAATTTATAGGGCCGTATATATAAATAACACAGTTACTGTATAAATAAGAACCTAAAATTAATTGCTAGCCGAACACCTCTTAGTTTCTGATTTTGTTGATTAATAGCATACCGGGATTCTAAATAGGAGTACATTTGTGTATCATTACAATTAACGAAATCAAGTTTGAAATCCTTCTCAAGGGCTTTTAGCAACACTTCCAAGGGAGAAATTATATATAGGATGTGTGGTATTCAGTGTCAAAAAATTTTAAGGGGTTATAATATAAGTAAAGTGCAGGAAGAATACGCAATTTAGCTATAATTATATATCACTTTACCTTCCAGTACACAAAATACTTGAATAATTTCATGCTTAAATAACTATAAACCAGCAACCAGCTCTAGAAAACGTTCAACGTAATCTAAAACTTGCATGTAAATTTTAATTTGAAATTTGCAACGTATACTGGGTAAGTTATAAAGTAGATGAATTATGGTTAATTCATTGGGTAGTAAGTTACTCACATACTTTGTGTTATTATGTGATATCAATAATCACGTTGGTAGCATAATTTCCAATTAATTGCAAATTTACAATTTCCATGGATTCTAAATATTCTGTCCAATCAGGGTTGATCTCATTATGAGTTAATTAATTTCAAATCAAATAGTCTGAAAAAGCTTTCTTGAGAAGCAAATGGAGACTTTGTATTTGTCATAACACACCTTGATGATGGTGCAATATCATTATCTTCTAATTGATTGACCGGCCATTACGTGGTCGGATACATTCTAGGTGTGGTGTATATCCAAGGACGATATTTTTGGTTCAGTCGTAGAACATTTTTCTCCATCTCGGTACGGTACAAGGCTGTTGTGAAGCGTCTCCAGGGAAAGCTGTGGAAACCGCGGAAACTCCACGTAAATGGCCGATTCGTCGTGGCACATTTCGCCCCATGGATCCTTTCTGTGCCGGACAGCTCTGGAGTCGCTGTGACCATAAGTTGTGTAACGCTGTATATTAGTTTCCTGCTTTAGTGCTTTCTTACCATCCTGTCTGGCATGATTCTTTACACATAAGAAGTTTTGATATAGTGTAATGGTTATAAAGCTATTAAATTTCCACCAACAACCAACTATATACCTCTTCTCAGTTAAAAGCTATTTCAAAAAGTCTGCTTAACATTATTGTTCCTTTATTTTTGTATACCTTTCATTGTTATTTCGTTACCAAAAAGCAACCCATGAGACCAATGTAAAAAATTACGATTTTTAGACTTAAATTTAGCCAAAATTCGATTTTGCCTATAGGATTCAGGCTGTTTCTAAACTTATTTTTGGGCCAAAACAATCTTAAATGCAAAATTTAAGATAAATCTATACCCGCTATATTTCGAGATCGTGATGGAACACAGATCTCTTCAGACAATGCTCGTATTATAGTAGGCCTATAGGCCTATATATACATATGTATGAAAATGAACGAATTATGTTTTTGGCTTCTATGGGGATCTCAAAATAAAAAAGTAACATGGTCCCGGGCTTAGGTCTTACCATGGCTACTACCGTAATAGAGTATTCCCTATAGGAAAATTCGCTAATATATATATTAGATTTAATCTTAAAATTATGTATCATATTATTTCATAACATAAGAAACAATCGTTTAGCTATAAAAGCAAAAATAAAAACAGATTAAATTAAATTATTAATGTTAAGTTAAAATAAAATTGTGCATTGTG
>JAQYXR010001598.1:0-29561 GCA_030545055.2 Neoaliturus tenellus | reverse complement strand
TGCTCACTTTACCACTGTTCCTTTGCAACATATATGGTTGAATGTCCTTGAGAACGAGCCCCTTAACCATTTAACCTTAATGCTCACTTTACCACTGTTCCATGGCAACATATATGGTTGAATGTCCTTGAGAACGAGCCCCTTAACCTATTAACCTTAATGCTCACTTTACTGCTGTTCCATGGCAACATATATGGTTGAATATCCTTGAAAACGAGCCCCTTAACCACTTAACCTTAATGCTCACTTTACCACTGTTCCATGGCAACATAATTGGTTGAATGTCCTTCAGAACGAGCCCCTTAACCATTTAACCTTAATGCTCACCTTACCACTGTTCAATGGCAACATATATTGTTGAATGTCCTTGAGAACGAGCCCCTTAACCACTTAACCTTAATGCTCACTTTACCACTGTTCCATGGCAACATATATGGTTGAATGTCCTTGAGAATGAACCCCTTAACCACTTAACCTTAATGCTCACTTTAACACTATTCCATGGCAACATATATGGTTGAATGTCCTTGAGAACGAGCCCCTTAACCACTTAACCTTAATGCTCACTTTACCACTGTTCCATGGCAACATATATGGTTGAATGTCCTTGAGAACCAGTCCCTTAACCACTTAACTTTAATGCTCACTTTACTACTGTTCCATGGCAACATATATGGTTGAATGTCCTTGAGAACGAGCCCCTTAACCATTTAATCTTAATGCTCACTTTACCACTGTTCCATGGCAACATAATTGGTTGAATGTCCTTGAGAACGAGCCCCTTAACCATTTAACCTTAATGCTCACCTTACCACTGTTCAATGGCAACATAATTGGTTGAATGTCCTTGAGAACAAGCCCCTTAACCATTTAAGATTAATGCTCACTTTACCACTGTTCCATGGCAACATATATGGTGGAATGTCCTTGAGAACAAGCCCCTTAACCACTTAACCTTAATGCTCACTTTACCACTGTTCCATGGCAAAATATATGGTTGAATGTCTTTGAGAACGAGCCCCTTAACCACTTAACCCAAATGCTCACTTTATCACTGTTCCATGGTAACATATATGGTTGAATGTCCTTGAGAACGAGCCCCTTAACCATTTAACCTTAATGCTCTCTTTACCACTGTTCCATGGCAACATATATGGTTCAATGTCCTTGAGAACGAGCCCCTTCACCATTTAACCTTAATGCTCACTTTACCACTGTTCCATGGCAACATATATGGTTGAATGTCCTTGAGAACGAGCCCCCGAACCAATTAACCTTAATGCTCACTTTACTACTGTTCCATGGCAACATATATGGTTGAATATCCTTGAAAACGAGCCCCTTAACCACTTAACTTTAATGCTCACTTTACTACTGTTCCATGGCAACATATATGGTTGAATTTCCTTGAAAACGAGCCCCTTAACCACTTAACCTTAATGCTCACTTTACCACTGTTCCATGGCAACATAATTGGTTGAATGTCCTTGAGAACGAGCCCCTTAACCATTTAACCTTAATGCTCACCTTACCACTGTTCAATGGAAACATATATGGTTAAATGTCCTTGAGAACGAGCCCCTTAACCACTTAACCTCAACGCTCACTTTACTACTGTTCCATGGCAACATATATGATTGAATGTCCTTGAGAACGAGCCCCTTAACCATTTAACCTTAATGCTAACTTAACTACTGTTCCATGGCAACATATATGGTTGAATGTCCTTGAAAACGAGCCCCTTAACGACTTAACCTTAATGCTCAATTTACCACTGTTCCATGGCAACATATATGGTTGAATGTCCTTGAGAAGGAGCCCCTTAACCATTTAACCTTAATGCTCACTTTACCACTGTTCCATGGCATTATATATGGTTGAATGTCCTTGAGAACGAGCCCCTTAACCATTTAACCTTAATGCTCACTTTACTCCTGTTCCATGGCAACATATATGGTTGAATGTCCTTGAAAACGAGCCCCTTAACCATTTAACCATAATGCTCACTTTACCACTGTGCCATGGCAACATATATTGTTGAATGTCCTTGAAAACGAGCCCCTTAACCATTTAACCTTAATGCTCACTTTACCACTGTTCCATGGCAACAAATATTGTTGAATGTCCTCGAGAACGAGCCCCTTAACCACTTAACCTTAATGCTCAGTTTACCACTGTTCCATGGCAACATATATGGTTGAATGTCCTTGAGAACCAGCCCCAGTAGATATAAAACAGGGTTTCTGGGCCACCTCGTACTTCCGATTTCCGACCCTCCGAGAACTTCATTTTTGACTGGTTTTGGACCAGTTTGTTATCGGATTGTAGGCTAATTACAACCATTTTACAACATTTTACAACATTTTCTCAGGTTTTTCCAAGCGTCTTTTGAGGAAGTACGAGGGAAGTACGAGGGAAGTACGAGGAAGTACGAGGGAAGTACGAGGGAAGTACGAGGGAAGTACGAGGCCCCCTCTTAACCTACCCTTGTAAACCTCATTTTTGAATGGTTTTGGGCCTTATTGTATCTGATTTCGGGCTGATTTCAACCATTTTTCAGGTTTTTCGAATGGTAAATTTAATCCAGAAAAAAAATAATCCAGATATTTAATTCAAGGAAGTACGAGGCGTCATCTTCACCGACCCCACGTAAACCTCATATTTGACTGGTTCTGGGCCAGTTTGTATCTGATTTCGGGCTAATTTCATCCATTTTATCAGGTTTTAAAAATGGTGAATTTAATCTAGAAAAATTTAATCCAGAAATTTAATCCAAAGTAGTGCGAGCTCTTAACCTAACATAATCCTGATTTTCATCCACATTAGGTATTTTTCACAGCGATTTTCACCACATGACAAGGAAGAGCGCTTTCATTGGTAATCACCGTTACTTTAAGTCTGAGGCTGAAAAAAAAATCTCGAGACATTTTGATTTCCAACATAATTTTTTATAATTTAATCAGTTTACACCGGTGCTTCCGAATCCACCGTCTTTCCGTTTAGTTTCTTCAACTTGGTCTAATCTGATGCAAGGTGGCTTTTTGTACATTTCACAAATTATTTGCGCCACCCTATCTCCACGACGCACGGGGAAATCGATATCGGAATTATTTATCAACAGAATACAGACGTTACCGGTATAGTCTCTGTCCACCACGCCAGCACCGACACTAATACAGTGCTTTAGGGCTAGACCAGATCTCGGCGCGATCCTTCCATAGCAGCCTTCGGGAAATTTAAACGTTATATCCGTTTTTACCAATTGTTGTCCCCGCTTTGGTACAACATAATCATATGCGCTTCTCAAATCGAGACCAGCTGCATCCAGTGACCCGTTGTGCGGTTCAAATCCGTTTTCACTCAACAAATAATAACCGTAGCTTTCAGCCATTATTGATTCCTAATGCATGTATTACGGGTTTCCACATCAAATAAATTAAACGGGGCATTTTCAAAAATATATTTAAATTATGTTTTTTAAAAACTATTTTTATTCGTCAACCTTAAACTCAATATTGTGCTTGAATTTATTGTCTGAATGTGTTATTTTACCGTTGTACAACACATAGAGTTTCCCCTTATAATTCAACAGTTGTTTGATATAGTTATTCGTCAACCTGTCATTCCAGCTTTCGGGAACATAGAATTTCATATAGGTAAGAAAATCATAGATAGTCCGGCATGGGGACTATTGTATGTAGATAGTCCGGCATGGGGACTATTGCATTTTAGATAGTCCGGCATGAGGACTATTACATTTTAGATAGTCCGGCGTGAGGACTATTGCATTTTAGATAGTCCGGTGTGGGGACTATTGAATTTGAGATAGTCCTGCATGAGGACTATTGAGTTTAAGATAGTCCGGTGTGAGGACTATTGAATTTTAGATAGTCCGGCATTGGGACTATTACATTTTAGATAGTCCGGTGAGGGACTATTGTATTTAGATGGTCCCGCGTAAGGACAATTGTATTTAGATAGTCCGGCATGGGGACTATTGTATTTAGATAGTCCGGTGTGAGGACTATTGAATTTTAGATAGTCCGACATGGGGACTATTGTATTTAGATGGTCCCGCGTAAGGACTATTGTGTTTAGATAGTCCGGCATGGAGACTATTGTATTTAGATAGTCCGGTGTGGGGACTATTGTATTTGGATAGTCCGGCGTGGGGACTATTGTATTTAAATAGTCCTGCAAAGCCCAAAAACCTAGCAGCTAAGGATTTGGCCTGTGAATGGGGATTATTAGCCAACAGCCTAAACCTAATGTGTTGGGACTAACATGTAAACATAAGGCCTTGCACCTGAGTCCAAAGCCCTAAAAGCTAGCAGCCAAGGATTTGACCTGTGAATAGGGCCAATTATCCATCAGCGTAGGCCTAATGTGCTGGATCTAAGATCTAAACCTAAGAGCTTGCACCTGAATCCAAAACCCTAAAACCTAGCAGCTAAGGATTTGACCTGTGAATAGGGCCTATTAGCCAACAGCCTAAACCTAATGTGTTGGCACTAAGATGTAAACGTAAGGCCTTGCACCTGAGTCCAAAGCCCTAAAAGCTAGCAGCTAAGGCTTTGACCTGTGAATAGGGCCTATTATCCATCAGCGTAGGCCTAATGTGCTGGACCTAAGATCTAAACCTAAGCCCTTGCACCTGAGTTCAAAGCCCTAAAAGCTAGCAGCTAAGGATTTGACCTGTGAATAAGACCTATTAGGCAACAGCCTAGACCTAAGGTTTTGGGTCTAAGATGTAAACCTAAGGCCTTGCACCTGAGTCCAAAGCCCTAAAACCTAGCAGCTAAGGCTTTAACATGTGAATAGGACATATTACCCAACAGCTTTGACCTAGTGTGTTGAGCCTAAAGTCTAAGCCTAAGGCCTTAAAACTGAGTCCAAAGCTCAAAAACCTAGAGGCTAAAGCTTTGACCTGTGTATAAGACCTATCACCCCCAGCCAGGACCTAATGTGTTGGGACTAAGATGTAAACATAAGGCCTGACACCTTAGTACAAAGCCATAAAACCTTAAGATCTGAAAACTTACAAGGGGGCCGCGATTCACAGCCCCCCCTGAATTGAGCAAACATTAGGCAACGAGGTCTTTTTTCTTTGAATATGAAATTATGATCAGAAATGGTTATCAGATTCAGATTGGAGTATTTGAAGACCAACCTCCATCCATCTTACCCAACTCCTAACTACCGCATAGACTTGACCCAAGACCTAAGGCTATACACCGTAGGCTTTAAGGATCTTAGCCCCAAGACCTAGGCCATAGAGTTAAGACCTGAATATTTACAAGGGGGCCGCGATTCACAGCCCCCCCTGAAAAGACACTGTGGTCTAAACCTAATACCTAATACACCGTGGTCTAGGCTTTTAGGTTTTTAGACCAAAGACCTACTACACCATGGTCTAGACCCAAGATCTAAGGTCTGTGGTCTAGGCTTCAGGTTCTAAGCCCCAAGATTTAAGGCCTGCATAGGCATTTAGGTTCTTAGCCTCCAGATCTAAGGCCCGTAATCTAGGCCTTTAGGTTCTTGAATCCAACACCTAGGACCCTACATCATGGTCTAGACCCTAAACCTAAGGCCTGTGATCTAGGTCTCTAAGTTCTCCTCAAGACATAAGGCCCTACACCATGGTCTAGAACCAAGATCTAAGGTCCGTGGTCTAGGCTTTTAGGTTCTTATACCCAATGACTAAGGCCCTACACCAGGGTCTAGAACCAAGATCTAAGGTCCGTGGTCTAGGCTTTTAGGTTCTTATACCCAAGTCCTAAGGCCCTACACCAGGGTCTAAAACCAAGTCCTAAGGTCCGTGGTCTAGGCTTTTAGGTTCTTATACCCAAATCCTAAGGCCCTACACCAGGGTCTAGAACCAAGACCTAAGGTCCGTGGTCTAGGCCTTTAGGTTCTTATACCCAAGTCCTAAGGCCCTACACCAGGGTCTAGAACCAAGGTCCGTGGTCTAGGCTTTTAGGTTCTTATACCCAAGTCCTAAGGCTCTACACCAGGGTCTAGAACCAAGATCTAAGGTCCGTGGTCCAGGCTTTTAGGTTCTTATACCCAAGTCCTAAGGCCCTACACCAGGGTCTAGAATCAAGATCTAAGGTCCGTGATCTAGGCTTTTAGGTTCTTATACCCAAGTCCTAAGGCTCTACACCAGGGTCTAGAACCAAGATCTAAGGTCCGTGGTCCAGGCTTTTAGGTTCTTATACCCAAGTCCTAAGGCCCTACACCAGGGTCTAGAATCAAGATCTAAGGTCCGTGATCTAGGCTTTTAGGTTCTTATACCCAAGTCCTAAGGATCTACACCAGGGTCTAGAACCAAGATCTAAGGTCCATAGTCTAGGCTTTTATTTTCTTATACCCAAGGACTAAGGCCCTACACCAGGGTCTAGAACCAAGATCTAAGGTCCGTGGTCTAGGCTTTTAGGTTCTTATACCCAAGTCCTAAGGCCCTACACCAGGGTGTAGAATCAAGATCTAAGGTCCATGGTCTAGGCTTTTAGGTTCTTATACCCAAGGACAAAAGGCCAACACCATGGTCTAGAACCAAGTCCAAAGGTCGGTGGTCTAGGCTTTTAGGTTCTTATACCCAAGACCTAAGACCCTACACCAGGGTCTAACACCAAGACCTAAGGTTCGTGGTCTAGGCTTTTAGGTTCTTATACCCAAGACCTAAGGCCCTGCACCAAGGTCTAGAACCAAGACCAAAGGTCCGTGGTCTAGGATTTTAGGTTTTTATTCCCAAGACCTAAGACCCTACACCAGAGTCTAGGACCAAGGTCTAAGGTCCGTGGTCTAGGCTTTTAGGTTCTTATACCCAAGGACTAAGGGCCAACACCAGGGTCTAGAACCAAGATCTAAGGTCCGTGGTCTAGGCTTTTAGGTTCTTATACCCAAGTCCTAAGGCCCTACACCAGGGTGTAGAATCAAGATCTAAGGTCCATGGTCTAGGCTTTTAGGTTCTTATACCCAAGGACAAAAGGCCAACACCATGGTCTAGAACCAAGTCCAAAGGTCGGTGGTCTAGGCTTTTAGGTTCTTATACCCAAGACCTAAGACCCTACACCAGGGTCTAACACCAAGACCTAAGGTTCGTGGTCTAGGCTTTTAGGTTCTTATACCCAAGACCTAAGGCCCTGCACCAAGGTCTAGAACCAAGACCAAAGGTCCGTGGTCTAGGATTTTAGGTTTTTATTCCCAAGACCTAAGACCCTACACCAGAGTCTAGGACCAAGGTCTAAGGTCCGTGGTCTAGGCTTTTAGGTTCTTATACCCAAGGACTAAGGGCCAACACCAGGGTCTAGAACCAAGACCAAACGTCCGTGGTCTAGGCTTTTAGGTTCTTATACCCAAGGACTAATGGCCAACACCAGGGTCTAGAACCAAGATCAAAGGTTCGTGGTCTAGACTTTTAGGTTTTTATACCCAAGGACTAAGGCCCTACACCAGGGTCTAGAACCAAGATCTAAGGTCCGTGGTCTAGACTTTTAGGTTCTTATACCCAAGGACTAAGTCCCTACACCATGGTCTAGAACCAAGATCTAAGGTCCGTGGTCTAGACTTTTAGGTTCTTATACCCAAGGACTAAGTCCCTACACCATGGTCTAGAACCAAGTCCAAAGATCCGTGGTCTAGACTTTTAGGTTCTTATACCCAAGGACTAAGGGCCAACACCAGGGTCAAGAACCAAGATCTAAGGTCCGTGGTCTAGGCTTTTAGGTTCTTATACCCAAGACCTAAGGCCCTGCACCAAGGTCTAGAACCAAGACCAAAGGTCCGTGGTCTAGGATTTTAGGTTTTTATTCCCAAGACCTAAGACCCTACACCAGAGTCTAGGACCAAGTTCTAAGGTCCGTGGTCTAGGCTTTTAGGTTCTTATACCCAAGGACTAAGGGCCAACACCAGGGTCTAGAACCAAGACCAAACGTCCGTGGTCTAGGCTTTTAGGTTCTTATACCCAAGGACTAATGGCCAACACCAGGGTCTAGAACCAAGATCAAAGGTTCGTGGTCTAGACTTTTAGGTTTTTATACCCAAGGACTAAGGCCCTACACCAGGGTCTAGAACCAAGATCTAAGGTCCGTGGTCTAGACTTTTAGGTTCTTATACCCAAGGACTAAGTCCCTACACCATGGTCTAGAACCAAGATCTAAGGTCCGTGGTCTAGGCTTTTAGGTTCTTATACCCAATGACTAAGGCCCTACACCAGGGTCTAGAACCAAGATCTAAGGTCCGTGGTCCAGGCTTTTAGGTTCTTATACCCAAGTCCTAAGGCCCTACACCAGGGTCTAGAATCAAGATCTAAGGTCCGTGATCTAGGCTTTTAGGTTCTTATACCCAAGTCCTAAGGCTCTACACCAGGGTCTAGAACCAAGATCTAAGGTCCGTGGTCCAGGCTTTTAGGTTCTTATACCCAAGTCCTAAGGCCCTACACCAGGGTCTAGAATCAAGATCTAAGGTCCGTGATCTAGGCTTTTAGGTTCTTATACCCAAGTCCTAAGGATCTACACCAGGGTCTAGAACCAAGATCTAAGGTCCATAGTCTAGGCTTTTAGGTTCTTATACCCAAGGACTAAGGCCCTACACCAGGGTCTAGAACCAAGATCTAAGGTCCGTGGTCTAGGCTTTTAGGTTCTTATACCCAAGTCCTAAGGCCCTACACCAGGGTGTAGAATCAAGATCTAAGGTCCATGGTCTAGGCTTTTAGGTTCTTATACCCAAGGACAAAAGGCCAACACCATGGTCTAGAACCAAGTCCAAAGGTCGGTGGTCTAGGCTTTTAGGTTCTTATACCCAAGACCTAAGACCCTACACCAGGGTCTAACACCAAGACCTAAGGTTCGTGGTCTAGGCTTTTAGGTTCTTATACCCAAGACCTAAGGCCCTGCACCAAGGTCTAGAACCAAGACCAAAGGTCCGTGGTCTAGGATTTTAGGTTTTTATTCCCAAGACCTAAAACCCTACACCAGAGTCTAGGACCAAGGTCTAAGGTCCGTGGTCTAGGCTTTTAGGTTCTTATACCCAAGGACTAAGGGCCAACACCAGGGTCTAGAACCAAGATCTAAGGTCCGTGGTCTAGGCTTTTAGGTTCTTATACCCAAGTCCTAAGGCCCTTTACCAGGGTGTAGAATCAAGATCTAAGGTCCATGGTCTAGGCTTTTAGGTTCTTATACCCAAGGACAAAAGGCCAACACCATGGTCTAGAACCAAGTCCAAAGGTCGGTGGTCTAGGCTTTTAGGTTCTTATACCCAAGACCTAAGACCCTACACCAGGGTCTAACACCAAGACCTAAGGTTCGTGGTCTAGGCTTTTAGGTTCTTATACCCAAGACCTAAGGCCCTGCACCAAGGTCTAGAACCAAGACCAAAGGTCCGTGGTCTAGGATTTTAGGTTTTTATTCCCAAGACCTAAGACCCTACACCAGAGTCTAGGACCAAGGTCTAAGGTCCGTGGTCTAGGCTTTTAGGTTCTTATACCCAAGGACTAAGGGCCAACACCAGGGTCTAGAACCAAGACCAAACGTCCGTGGTCTAGGCTTTTAGGTTCTTATACCCAAGGACTAATGGCCAACACCAGGGTCTAGAACCAAGATCAAAGGTTCGTGGTCTAGACTTTTAGGTTTTTATACCCAAGGACTAAGGCCCTACACCAGGGTCTAGAACCAAGATCTAAGGTCCGTGGTCTAGACTTTTAGGTTCTTATACCCAAGGACTAAGTCCCTACACCATGGTCTAGAACCAAGATCTAAGGTCCGTGGTCTAGACTTTTAGGTTCTTATACCCAAGGACTAAGTCCCTACACCATGGTCTAGAACCAAGTCCAAAGATCCGTGGTCTAGACTTTTAGGTTCTTATACCCAAGGACTAAGGGCCAACACCAGGGTCAAGAACCAAGATCTAAGGTCCGTGGTCTAGACTTTTAGGTTCTTATACCCAAGGACTAAGGCCCTACACCAGTGTCTAGAACCAAGACAAAGGTCCGTGGTCTAGGATTTTTGGTTCTTATTCCCAAGGACTAAGGGCCAACACCAGGGTCTAGAACCAAGACCAAAGGTCGGTGATCTAGGCTTTTTGGTTCTTATACACAAGACCTAAAGCCCTACACCAGGGTCTAGATCAAAGACTTGAGGCCTGTGGGCTAGGCCATTAGGTTCTTAGACTCAAGACCTAAGGACCCACACCATGGTCTAGACCCAAGCCCTAAGGTCATATACCATGATCTAGACCCTAAGACTAAAGGCCTTACACCATGGTCTAGTACTCGGCTTCAACCGTGTGCAGTTGTATGTGTTTCATCCATACCTAGAGGAAAGTCGGCCAATAAGTTCTTCGGCCCAAGACCTAAGACCCACCAGCATGGTATAGATCCTCAAGCCCTGAGACCATACACCGTGGTTTAAGTCCTTAGACCCTATTTCTAATCCACCGTGGTTTAGATCCCCAAGACCTAAAGCTATACACCGTGGTCCTCAGGCTATACACCGTAGCCTTAAGGCTATACACATTATTCTAAGACCCAAATTCTAATTCCACTGTGGTCTAGATCCCCAACACCTAAGGCTATACACGGTGTTCTATGTTCTTAGACCCAAATTCTAATTCCACCATGGTCTAGATCCCCAAGACCTAAGGCCATACACCGTGTTCTAAGTTCTTAGACCCAAATTCTAATTCCCCCATGGTCTGTATACCCAAGACCTAAGGCCCTACACCATGGTCTAGTATTAGTCTTAAACCGTGCGTAATTCATCGTGGTTGTTTCGACTAAATCTAGAGGAAACTCGGCCTTTAAGTCCTTAGACGTAAGACCTAATGCCATACACCGTGATCTAGACCTAAAACCTCATACCATACACCATGGCCTAGACCCAAGACCTAAGTCCCTACACCGTGGCCTAGTACTCTTCTTAAGCCGTTTGCAGTTGTTACTGTTTCGTCTATACCTTGAGGGAAATTGGCCTTTTATGTTCTTAGACCTGAGACCTAAGCTTTTATACCATGGTCTAACACTTGTTTTAAGCCGTGTCAAGTTGTGGTCTTTTCATCCATAGCTACAGAAAAGTCGGTCCTTAAGCTCTTAGACCCTAGACCTAACGCCCTACATCATGGTCTAGACCCAACCCTTAACCCATCATGGTCTAGTACTTGTTTTAAAGTCGGGTTTTACTTCTAAGACACAAGATCTAAGACCCTACACCATGGTCTAGTAATCGTCTTAAAGTCGGTTTTTACGTTCTTAGACCCAAGACCTAAGGTCCTACATCTTGGTTTAGACCCAAGACCTAAGGCCATAGACCGTGGTCCAGTATTTGTCTTAATCCGTGTGCAGTTATTACTGTTTCGTCTATACCTAGAGGTAAATCTGCCTTTTATGTTCTTAGACCTGAGAACTAGGTTTTTACATCATGGCTTAATAATTGTCTTAAGCCGTGCGCAATCGTGGTTGTTTCATCCATAACTAGAGGAAAGTCGGCCTTTAAGTTCTTAGACCCAAGACCTGAGGCCCTATACCACGGTCCAGACCCAAGACCTAAGGGCATAGACCGTGGTCCAGTACATGTCTTAATTAATCTGTGTGCAGTTATTACTGTCTCGTCTATACCTAGAGGAAAATCGGCCATTTATGTTCTTAGACCTGAGAGCTAAGGTTCACATTCATCACCCGATTTAAAAAACGTTCGCAGACGTTAATTTAAAAAAACATCGTCTACACATCGATTTTCAAAAACGATGTGTACACGTTAATTTTTAAAAATATCGTCTACAGATCGATTTTCAAAAACGATGTGTACACGTTAATTTTTAAAAACATCGTTTACACATCGATTTTAATAAACGTCGCGACGTTTATTAAAATCGATGTGTAAACGATGTTTTTAAAAATTAACGTGTACACATCGTTTTTGAAAATCGATCTGTAGACGATATTTTTAAAAATTAACGTGTACACATCGTTTTTGAAAATCGATGTGTAGACGATGTTTTTTTAAATTAACGTCTGCGAACGTTTTTTAAATCGGGTGATGAATGTGAACCTTAGCTCTCAGGTCTAAGAACATAAATGGCCGATTTTCCTCTAGGTATAGACGAGACAGTAATAACTGCACACAGATTAAGACATGTACTGGACCACGGTCTATGCCCTTAGGTCTTGGGTCTGGACCGTGGTATAGGGCCTCAGGTCTTGGGTCTAAGAACTTAAAGGCCGACTTTCCTCTAGTTATGGATGAAACAACCACGATTGCGCACGGCTTAAGACAAGTATTAAGCCATGATGTAAAAACCTAGTTCTCAGGTCTAAGAACATAAAAGGCAGATTTACCTCTAGGTATAGACGAAACAGTAATAACTGCACACGGATTAAGACAAATACTGGACCACGGTCTATGGCCTTAGGTCTTGGGTCTAAACCAAGATGTAGGACCTTAGGTCTTGGGTCTAAGAACGTAAAAACCGACTTTAAGACGATTACTAGACCATGGTGTAGTGTCTTAGATCTTGTGTCTTAGAAGTAAAACCCGACTTTAAGACAAGTACTAGACCATGATGGGTTAAGGGTTGGGTCTAGACCATGATGTAGGGCGTTAGGTCTAGGGTCTAAGAGCTTAAGGACCGACTTTTCTGTAGCTATGGATGAAAAGACCACAACTTGACACGGCTTAAAACAAGTGTTAGACCATGGTATAAAAGCTTAGGTCTCAGGTCTAAGAACATAAAAGGCCAATTTCCCTCAAGGTATAGACGAAACAGTAACAACTGCAAACGGCTTAAGAAGAGTACTAGGCCACGGTGTAGGGACTTAGGTCTTGGGTCTAGGCCATGGTGTATGGTATGAGGTTTTAGGTCTAGATCACGGTGTATGGCATTAGGTCTTACGTCTAAGGACTTAAAGGCCGAGTTTCCTCTAGATTTAGTCGAAACAACCACGATGAATTACGCACGGTTTAAGACTAATACTAGACCATGGTGTAGGGCCTTAGGTCTTGGGTATACAGACCATGGGGGAATTAGAATTTGGGTCTAAGAACTTAGAACACGGTGTATGGCCTTAGGTCTTGGGGATCTAGACCATGGTGGAATTAGAATTTGGGTCTAAGAACATAGAACACCGTGTATAGCCTTAGGTGTTGGGGATCTAGACCACAGTGGAATTAGAATTTGGGTCTTAGAATAATGTGTATAGCCTTAAGGCTACGGTGTATAGCCTGAGGACCACGGTGTATAGCTTTAGGTCTTGGGGATCTAAACCACGGTGAATTAGAAATAGGGTCTAAGGACTTAAACCACGGTGTATGGTCTCAGGGCTTGAGGATCTATACCATGCTGGTGGGTCTTAGGTCTTGGGCCGAAGAACTTATTGGCCGACTTTCCTCTAGGTATGGATGAAACACATACAACTGCACACGGTTGAAGCCGAGTACTAGACCATGGTGTAAGGCCTTTAGTCTTAGGGTCTAGATCATGGTATATGACCTTAGGGCTTGGGTCTAGACCATGGTGTGGGTCCTTAGGTCTTGAGTCTAAGAACCTAATGGCCTAGCCCACAGGCCTCAAGTCTTTGATCTAGATCCTGGTGTAGGGCTTTAGGTCTTGTGTATAAGAACCAAAAAGCCTAGATCACCGACCTTTGGTCTTGGTTCTAGACCCTGGTGTTGGCCCTTAGTCCTTGGGAATAAGAACCAAAAATCCTAGACCACGGACCTTTGTCTTGGTTCTAGACCCTGGTGTAGGGCCTTAGTCCTTGGGTATAAGAACCTAAAAGTCTAGACCACGGACCTTAGATCTTGGTTCTTGACCCTGGTGTTGGCCCTTAGTCCTTGGGTATAAGAACCTAAAAGTCTAGACCACGGATCTTTGGACTTGGTTCTAGACCATGGTGTAGGGACTTAGTCCTTGGGTATAAGAACCTAAAAGTCTAGACCACGGACCTTAGATCTTGGTTCTAGACCATGGTGTAGGGACTTAGTCCTTGGGTATAAGAACCTAAAAGTCTAGACCACGGACCTTAGATCTTGGTTCTAGACCCTGGTGTAGGGCCTTAGTCCTTGGGTATAAAAACCTAAAAGTCTAGACCACGAACCTTTGATCTTGGTTCTAGACCCTGGTGTTGGCCATTAGTCCTTGGGTATAAGAACCTAAAAGCCTAGACCACGGACGTTTGGTCTTGGTTCTAGACCCTGGTGTTGGCCCTTAGTCCTTGGGTATAAGAACCTAAAAGCCTAGACCACGGACCTTAGACCTTGGTCCTAGACTCTGGTGTAGGGTCTTAGGTCTTGGGAATAAAAACCTAAAATCCTAGACCACGGACCTTTGGTCTTGGTTCTAGACCTTGGTGCAGGGCCTTAGGTCTTGGGTATAAGAACCTAAAAGCCTAGACCACGAACCTTAGGTCTTGGTGTTAGACCCTGGTGTAGGGTCTTAGGTCTTGGGTATAAGAACCTAAAAGCCTAGACCACCGACCTTTGGACTTGGTTCTAGACCATGGTGTTGGCCTTTTGTCCTTGGGTATAAGAACCTAAAAGCCTAGACCATGGACCTTAGATCTTGATTCTACACCCTGGTGTAGGGCCTTAGGACTTGGGTATAAGAACCTAAAAGCCTAGACCACGGACCTTAGATCTTGGTTCTAGACCCTGGTGTTGGCCCTTAGTCCTTGGGTATAAGAACCTAAAAGCCTAGACCACGGACCTTAGACCTTGGTCCTAGACTCTGGTGTAGGGTCTTAGGTCTTGGGAATAAAAACCTAAAATCCTAGACCACGGACCTTTGGTCTTGGTTCTAGACCTTGGTGCAGGGCCTTAGGTCTTGGGTATAAGAACCTAAAAGCCTAGACCACGAACCTTAGGTCTTGGTGTTAGACCCTGGTGTAGGGTCTTAGGTCTTGGGTATAAGAACCTAAAAGCCTAGACCACCGACCTTTGGACTTGGTTCTAGACCATGGTGTTGGCCTTTTGTCCTTGGGTATAAGAACCTAAAAGCCTAGACCATGGACCTTAGATCTTGATTCTACACCCTGGTGTAGGGCCTTAGGACTTGGGTATAAGAACCTAAAAGCCTAGACCACGGACCTTAGATCTTGGTTCTAGACCCTGGTGTAGGGCCTTAGTCCTTGGGTATAAGAACCTAAAAGCCTAGACTATGGACCTTAGATCTTGGTTCTAGACCCTGGTGTAGATCCTTAGGACTTGGGTATAAGAACCTAAAAGCCTAGATCACGGACCTTAGATCTTGATTCTAGACCCTGGTGTAGGGCCTTAGGACTTGGGTATAAGAACCTAAAAGCCTGGACCACGGACCTTAGATCTTGGTTCTAGACCCTGGTGTAGAGCCTTAGGACTTGGGTATAAGAACCTAAAAGCCTAGATCACGGACCTTAGATCTTGATTCTAGACCCTGGTGTAGGGCCTTAGGACTTGGGTATAAGAACCTAAAAGCCTGGACCACGGACCTTAGATCTTGGTTCTAGACCCTGGTGTAGAGCCTTAGGACTTGGGTATAAGAACCTAAAAGCCTAGACCACGGACCTTGGTTCTAGACCCTGGTGTAGGGCCTTAGGACTTGGGTATAAGAACCTAAAGGCCTAGACCACGGACCTTAGGTCTTGGTTCTAGACCCTGGTGTAGGGCCTTAGGATTTGGGTATAAGAACCTAAAAGCCTAGACCACGGACCTTAGGACTTGGTTTTAGACCCTGGTGTAGGGCCTTAGGACTTGGGTATAAGAACCTAAAAGCCTAGACCACGGACCTTAGATCTTGGTTCTAGACCCTGGTGTAGGGCCTTAGTCATTGGGTATAAGAACCTAAAAGCCTAGACCACGGACCTTAGATCTTGGTTCTAGACCATGGTGTAGGGCCTTATGTCTTGAGGAGAACTTAGAGACCTAGATCACAGGCCTTAGGTTTAGGGTCTAGACCATGATGTAGGGTCCTAGGTGTTGGATTCAAGAACCTAAAGGCCTAGATTACGGGCCTTAGATCTGGAGGCTAAGAACCTAAATGCCTATGCAGGCCTTAAATCTTGGGGCTTAGAACCTGAAGCCTAGACCACAGACCTTAGATCTTGGGTCTAGACCATGGTGTAGTAGGTCTTTGGTCTAAAAACCTAAAAGCCTAGACCACGGTGTATTAGGTATTAGGTTTAGACCACAGTGTCTTTTCAGGGGGGGCTGTGAATCGCGGCCCCCTTGTAAATATTCAGGTCTTAACTCTATGGCCTAGGTCTTGGGGCTAAGATCCTTAAAGCCTACGGTGTATAGCCTTAGGTCTTGGGTCAAGTCCATGCGGTAGTTAGGAGTTGGGTAAGATGGATGGAGGTTGGTCTTCAAATACTCCAATCTGAATCTGATAACCATTTCTGATCATAATTTCATATTCAAAGAAAAAAGACCTCGTTGCCTAATGTTTGCTCAATTCAGGGGGGGCTGTGAATCGCGGCCCCCTTGTAAGTTTTCAGATCTTAAGGTTTTATGGCTTTGTACTAAGGTGTCAGGCCTTATGTTTACATCTTAGTCCCAACACATTAGGTCCTGGCTGGGGGTGATAGGTCTTATACACAGGTCAAAGCTTTAGCCTCTAGGTTTTTGAGCTTTGGACTCAGTTTTAAGGCCTTAGGCTTAGACTTTAGGCTCAACACACTAGGTCAAAGCTGTTGGGTAATATGTCCTATTCACATGTTAAAGCCTTAGCTGCTAGGTTTCAGGGCTTTGGACTCAGGTGCAAGGCCTTAGGTTTACATCTTAGACCCAAAACCTTAGGTCTAGGCTGTTGCCTAATAGGTCCTATTCACAGGTCAAATCCTTAGCTGCTAGCTTTTAGGGCTTTGAACTCAGGTGCAAGGGCTTAGGTTTAGATCTTAGGTCCAGCACATTAGGCCTACGCTGATGGATAATAGGCCCTATTCACAGGTCAAAGCCTTAGCTGCTAGCTTTTAGGGCTTTGGACTCAGGTGCAAGGCCTTACGTTTACATCTTAGTGCCAACACATTAGGTTTAGGCTGTTGGCTAATAGGCCCTATTCACAGGTCAAATCCTTAGCTGCTAGGTTTTAGGGTTTTGGATTCAGGTGCAAGCTCTTAGGTTTAGATCTTAGATCCAGCACATTAGGCCTACGCTGATGGATAATTGGCCCTATTCACAGGTCAAATCCTTGGCTGCTAGCTTTTAGGGCTTTGGACTCAGGTGCAAGGCCTTATGTTTACATGTTAGTCCCAACACATTAGGTTTAGGCTGTTGGCTAATAATCCCCATTCACAGGCCAAATCCTTAGCTGCCAGGTTTTTGGGCTTTGCAGGACTATTTAAATACAATAGTCCCCACGCCGGACTATCCAAATACAATAGTCCCCACACCGGACTATCTAAATACAATAGTCTCCATGCCGGACTATCTAAACACAATAGTCCTTACGCGGGACCATCTAAATACAATAGTCCCCATGTCGGACTATCTAAAATTCAATAGTCCTCACACCGGACTATCTAAATACAATAGTCCCCATGCCGGACTATCTAAATACAATTGTCCTTACGCGGGACCATCTAAATACAATAGTCCCTCACCGGACTATCTAAAATGTAATAGTCCCAATGCCGGACTATCTAAAATTCAATAGTCCTCACACCGGACTATCTTAAACTCAATAGTCCTCATGCAGGACTATCTCAAATTCAATAGTCCCCACACCGGACTATCTAAAATGCAATAGTCCTCACGCCGGACTATCTAAAATGTAATAGTCCTCATGCCGGACTATCTAAAATGCAATAGTCCCCATGCCGGACTATCTACATACAATAGTCCCCATGCCGGACTATCTATGATTTTCTTACCTATATGAAATTCTATGTTCCCGAAAGCTGGAATGACAGGTTGACGAATAACTATATCAAACAACTGTTGAATTATAAGGGGAAACTCTATGTGTTGTACAACGGTAAAATAACACATTCAGACAATAAATTCAAGCACAATATTGAGTTTAAGGTTGACGAATAAAAATAGTTTTTAAAAAACATAATTTAAATATATTTTTGAAAATGCCCCGTTTAATTTATTTGATGTGGAAACCCGTAATACATGCATTAGGAATCAATAATGGCTGAAAGCTACGGTTATTATTTGTTGAGTGAAAACGGATTTGAACCGCACAACGGGTCACTGGATGCAGCTGGTCTCGATTTGAGAAGCGCATATGATTATGTTGTACCAAAGCGGGGACAACAATTGGTAAAAACGGATATAACGTTTAAATTTCCCGAAGGCTGCTATGGAAGGATCGCGCCGAGATCTGGTCTAGCCCTAAAGCACTGTATTAGTGTCGGTGCTGGCGTGGTGGACAGAGACTATACCGGTAACGTCTGTATTCTGTTGATAAATAATTCCGATATCGATTTCCCCGTGCGTCGTGGAGATAGGGTGGCGCAAATAATTTGTGAAATGTACAAAAAGCCACCTTGCATCAGATTAGACCAAGTTGAAGAAACTAAACGGAAAGACGGTGGATTCGGAAGCACCGGTGTAAACTGATTAAATTATAAAAAATTATGTTGGAAATCAAAATGTCTCGAGATTTTTTTTTCAGCCTCAGACTTAAAGTAACGGTGATTACCAATCAAAGCGCTCTTCCTTGTCATGTGGTGAAAATCGCTGTGAAAAATACCTAATGTGGATGAAAATCAGGATTATGTTAGGTTAAGAGCTCGCACTACTTTGGATTAAATTTCTGGATTAAATTTTTCTAGATTAAATTCACCATTTTTAAAACCTGATAAAATGGATGAAATTAGCCCGAAATCAGATACAAACTGGCCCAGAACCAGTCAAATATGAGGTTTACGTGGGGTCGGTGAAGATGACGCCTCGTACTTCCTTGAATTAAATATCTGGATTATTTTTTTTCTGGATTAAATTTACCATTCGAAAAACCTGAAAAATGGTTGAAATCAGCCCGAAATCAGATACAAAGAGGCCCAAAACCATTCAAAAATGAGGTTTACAAGGGTAGGTTAAGAGGGGGCCTCGTACTTCCCTCGTACTTCCCTCGTACTTCCCTCGTACTTCCCTCGTACTTCCCTCGTACTTCCCTCGTACTTCCTCAAAAGACGCTTGGAAAAACCTGAGAAAATGTTGTAAAATGTTGTAAAATGGTTGTAATTAGCCTACAATCCGATAACAAACTGGTCCAAAACCAGTCAAAAATGAAGTTCTCGGAGGGTCGGAAATCGGAAGTACGAGGTGGCCCAGAAACCCTGTTTTATATCTACTAGCCCCTTAACCACTTAACTTTAATGCTCACTTTACTATACAACTTTACTATGTATACAATGTAAATATCTATGACGCTGTCAATCCCACAGTGGTGGGTAAAAGACGAAGAAGAAGGTATCAAGGTATCAAGGTACTAGTGTTCCATGGCAACATATATGGTTGAATGTCCTTGAGAACGAGCCCCTTAACCATTTAACCTTAATGCTCACTTTACCACTGTTCCATGGCAACATATATGGTTGAATGTCCTTGAGAACGAGCTCCTTAACAACTTATCCTTAATGCTCACTTTACCACTGTTCCATGGCAACATATATGATTGAATGTCCTTGGAGACGAGCCCCTTAACCAATTAACCTTAATGCTCACTTAACTACTGTTCCATGGCAACATATATGGTTGAATGTCCTTGAAAACGAGCCCCTTAACGACTTAACCTTAATGCTCACTTTATCACTGTTCCATAGCAACATATATGGTTGAATGTCCTTGAGAACGAGCTCCTTAACCACTTATCCTTAATGGTCACTTTACCACTGTTCCATGGCAACATAATTGGTTGAATGTCCTTGAGAACGAGCCCCTTAACCACTTAACCTTAATGCTCACTTTACCACTGTTCCATGGCAACATATATGGTTGAATGTCCTTGAGAACCAGCCCCTTAACCACTTAACTTTAATGCTCACTTTACTACTGTTCCATGGCAACATATATGGTTGAATGTCCTTGAGAACGAGCCCCTTAACCATTTAACCTTAATGCTCACTTTACCACTGTTCCATGGCAACATATATGGTTGAATGTTCTTGAGAACGAGCTCCTTAACAACTTATCTTTAATGCTCACTTTACCACTGTTCCATTCCAACATATATGATTGAATGACCTTGAGGACGAGCCCCTTAACCACTTAACCCTAATGCTCACTTTACCACTGTTCCATGGCAACTTAATTGGTTGAATGTCCTTGAGAACGAGCCCCTTAACCATTTAACCTTAATGCTCACCTTACCACTGTTCAATGGCAACATAATTGGTTGAATGTCCTTGAGAACGAGCCCCTTAACCATTTAACCTTAATGCTCACTTTACCACTGTTCCATGGCAACATATATGGTGGAATGTCCTTGAGAACGAGCCCCTTAACCAAATAACCTTAATGCTCACTTTACTACTGTTCTATGGCAACATATATGGTTGAATATCCTTAAAAACGAGCCCCTTAACCACTTAACCTTAATGCTCACTTTACCACTGTTCCATGGCAACATAATTGGTTGAATGTCCTTGAGAACGAGCCCCTTAACCATTTAACCTTAATGCTCACCTTACCACTTATGTTCAATGGCAACATATATGGTTGAATGTCCTTGAGAACGAGCCCCTTAACGACTTAACCTTAATGCTCACTTTACCACTGTTCCATGGCAACATATATGGTTGAATGTCCTTGAGAACCAGCCCCTTAACCACTTAACTTTAATGCTCACTTTACTACTGTTCCATGGCAACATATATGGTTGAATGTCCTTGAGAACGAGCCCCTTAACCATTTTAACCTTAATGCTCACTTTACCACTGTTCCATGGCAACATATATGGTTGAATGTCCTTGAGAAAGAGCTCCTTAACAACTTATCCTTAATGCTCACTTTACCACTGTTCCATGGCAACATATATGATTGAATGTCCTTGAGAACGAGCTCCTTAACAACTTATCCTTAATGCTCACTTTACCACTGTTCCATGGAAACATATATGATTGAATGTCCTTGAGGACGAGCCCCTTAACCAATTAACCTTAATGCTCACTTAACTACTGTTCCATGGCAACATATATGGTTGAATGTCCTTGAAAACGAGCCCCTTAACGACTTAACCTTAATTCTCATTTTATCACTGTTCCATAGCAACATATATGGTTGACTGTCCTTGAGAACGAGCTCCTTAACCACTTATCCTTAATGGTCACTTTACCACTGTTCCATGGCAACATAATTGGTTGAATGTCCTTGAGAACGAACCCCTTAACCACTTAACCTTAATGCTCACTTTACCACTGTTCCATGGCAACATATATGGTTGAATGTCCTTGAGAACCAGCCCCTTAACCACTTAACTTTAATGCTCACTTTACTACTGTTCCATGGCAACATATATGGTTGAATGTCCTTGAGAACGAGCCCCTTAACCATTTAACCTTAATGCTCACTTTACCACTGTTCCATGGCAACATATATGGTTGAATGTTCTTGAGAACGAACTCCTTAACAACTTATCCTTAATGCTCACTTTACCACTGTTCCATGGCAACATATATGATTGAATGTCCTTGAGGACGAGCCCCTTAACCACTTAACCCTAATGCTCACTTTACCACTGTTCCATGGCAACATAATTGGTTGAATGTCCTTGAGAACGAGCCCCTTAACCATTTAACCTTAATGCCCACCTTACCACTGTTCAATGGCAACATAATTGGTTGAATGTCCTTGAGAACGAGCCCCTTAACCATTTAACCTTAATGCTCACTTTACCACTGTTCCATGGCAACATATATGGTGGAATGTCCTTGAGAACGAGCCCCTTAACCAAATAACCTTAATGCTCACCTTACTACTGTTCTATGGCAACATATATGGTTGAATATCCTTAAAAACGAGCCCCTTAACCACTTAACCTTAATGCTCACTTTACCACTGTTCCATGGCAACATAATTGGTTGAATGTCCTTGAGAACGAGCCCCTTAACCATTTAACCTTAATGCTCACCTTACCACTTATGTTCAATGGCAACATATATGGTTGAATGTCCTTGAGAACGAGCCCCTTAACGACTTAACCTTAATGCTCACTTTACCACTGTTCCATGGCAACATATATGGTTGAATGTCCTTGAGAACCAGCCCCTTAACCACTTAACTTTAATGCTCACTTTACTACTGTTCCATGGCAACATATATGGTTGAATGTCCTTGAGAACGAGCCCCTTAACCATTTAACCTTAATGCTCAGTTTACCATTGTTCCATGGCAACATATATGGTTGAATGTCCTTGAGAAAGAGCTCCTTAACAACTTATCCTTAATGCTCACTTTACCACTGTTCCATGGCAACATATATGATTGATTGTCCTTGAGGACGAGCCCCTTAACCACTTAACAATTATGCTCAATTTACCACTGTTCCATGGCAACATAATTGGTTGAATGTCCTTGAGAACAAGCCCCTTAACAATTTAACCTTAATGCTCACTTAACTACTGTTCCATGGCAACATATATGGTTGAATGTCCTTGAAAACGAGCCCCTTAACGACTTAACCTTAATGCTCACTTTACCACTGTTCCATGGCAACATATATGGTTGAATGTCCTTGAGAACGAGCCCCTCAACCACTTAACCTTAATGCTCACTTTACCACTGTTCCATGGCAACATATATGGTTGAATGTCCTTGAGAACGAGCCCCTTAACCACTTAATCTTAATGCTCACTTTACCACTGTTCCATGACAACATATATGGTTGAATGTCCTTGAGAACGAGCCCCATAACCACTTAACCTTAATGCTCACTTTACCACTGTTCCATGGCAACATATATTGTTGAATTTCCTTGAAAACGAGCCCCTTAACGACTTAACCTGAATGCTCACATTACCACTGTTCCATGGCAACATATATGGTTGAATGTCCTTGAGAACGAGCCCCTTAACCACTTAACCTTAATGCTCACTTTACCACTGTTCCATGGCAAAATATATGGTTGAATGTCCTTGAGAACGAGCTCCTTAACCACTTATCCTTAATGCTCACTTTACCACTGTTCAATGGCAACATATATGGTTGAATGTCTTTGAGAACGAGCCCCTTAACCACTTAACCCAAATGCTCACTTTATCACTGTTTCATGGTAACATATATGGTTGAATGTCCTTGAGAACGAGCCCCTTACCCATTTAACCTTAATGCTCACTTAACCACTGTTCCATGGCAACATATATGGTTGAATGTCCTTGAGAATGAACCCCTTAACCACTTAAATTTAATGCTCACTTTACCACTATTCCATGGCAACATATATGGTTGAATGTTCTTGAGAATGAGCCCCTTAACCACTTAACCTTAATGCTCACTTTACCACTGTTCCATGGCAACATATATGGTTGAATTTTCTTGAGAACCAGCCCCTTAACCACTTAACTTTAATGCTCACTTTACTACTGTTCCATGGCAACATATATGGTTAAATGTCCTTGAGAACGAGCCCCTCAACCACTTAACCTTAATGCTCACTTTACCACTGTTCCATGGCAACATATATCTTTGAATGTCCTTGAGAACGAGCTCCTTAACCACTTATCCTTAATGGTTACTTTACCACTGTTCCATGGCAACATAATTGGTTGAATGTCCTTGAGAACGAGCCCCTTAACCACTTAACCTTTATGCTCACTTTACCACTGTTCCATGGCAAAATATATGGTTGAATGTCTTTGAGAACGAGCCCCTTAACCACTTAACCCTAATGCTCACTTTATCACTGTTCCATGGTAACATATATGGTTGAATGTCCTTGAGAACGAGCCCCTTAACCATTTAACCTTAATGCTTTCTTTACCACTGTTCCATGGCAACATATATGGTTCAATGTCCTTGAGAACGAGCCCCTTAACCATTTAACCTTAATGCTCACTTTACCACTGTTCCATGGCAACATATATGGTTGAATGTCCTTGAGAACGAGCCCCCGAACCAATTAACCTTAATGCTCACTTTACTACTGTTCCATGGCAACATATATGGTTGAATATCCTTGAAAACGAGCCCCTTAACCACTTAACCTTAATGCTCACTTTACCACTGTTCCATGGCAACATAATTGGTTGAATGTCCTTGAGGACGAGCCCCTTAACCATTTAACCTTAATGCTCACCTTACCACTGTTCAATGGCAACATATATGGTTGAATGTAATTGAGAACGATCCCCTTAACCACTTAACCTTAATGCTCACTTTACTATTGTTTCATGGCAACATGGTTGAATGTCCTTGAGAACATGCTCCTTAACAACTTATCCTTAACGCTCACTTTACCACTGTTCCATGGCAACATATATGATTGAATGTCCTTGAGAACGAGCCCCTTAACCATTTAATCTTAATGCTCACTTAACTACTGTTCCATGGCAACATATATGGTTAAATGTCCTTGAAAACGAGCCCCTTAACGACTTAACCTTAATGCTCACTTTATCACTGTTCCAAGGCAACATATATGGTTGAATGTCCTTGAGAACGAGCTCCTTAACCACTTATCCTTAATGGTCACTTTACCACTGTTCCATGGCAACATAAATGGTTGAATGTCCTTGAGAATGAACCCCTTAACCACTTAACCTTAATGCTCACTTAACCACTGTTCCATGGCAACATATATGGTTGAATGTCCTTGAGAATGAACCCCTTAACCACTTAACCTTAATGCTCACTTTACCACTGTTCCATGGCAACATATATGGTTGAATGTCCTTGAGAACGAGCCCCTTAACCACTTAACCTTAATGCTCATTTTACCACTGTTCCATGGCAAAATATATGGTTGAATGTCCTTGAGAACGAGCTCCTTAACCACTTATCCTTAATGCTCACTTTACCACTGTTCAATGGCAACATATATGGTTGAATGTCCTTGAGAATGAACCCCTTAACCACTTAACCTTAATGCTCACTTTACCACTGTTCCATGGCAACATATATGGTTGAATGTCCTTGAGAACGAGCCCCTTAACCACTTAACCTTAATGCTCACTTTACCACTGTTCCATGGCAACATATGTAGTTGAATGTCCTTGAGAACCAGCCCCTTAACCACTTAGCTTTAATGCTCACTTTACTACTGTTCCATGGCAACATATATGGTTAAATGTCCTTGAGAACGAGCTCCTTAACAACTTATCCTTAATGCTCACTTTACCACTGTTCCATGGCAACATATATGGTTGAGTGTCATTGAGAACGAGCCCCTTAACCACTTAACCTTAATGCTCACTTAACTACTGTTCCATGGCAACATATATGGTTGAATGTCCTTAAAAAAGAGCCCCTTAACGACTTAACCTTAATGCTCACTTTACCACTGTTCCATGGCAACATATATGGTTGAATGTCCTTGAGAACGAGCCCCTTAACCACTTAACCTTAATGCTCACTTTATCACTGTTCCATGGTAACATATATGGTTGAAAGTCCTTGAGAACGAGCCCCTTAAATATTTAACCTTAATGCTCACCTTACCACTGTTCAATGGCAACATATATGGTTGAATGTCCTTGAGAACGAGCCCCTTAACCACTTAACCTTAATGCTCACTTTACCACTGTTCCATGGCAACATATATGGTTGAATGTCCTTGAGAACCAGCCCCTTAACCACTTAACTTTAATGCTCACCTTACTACTGTTCCATGGCAACATATATGGTTGAATGTCCTTGAGAACGAGCCCCTTAACCATTTAACCTTAATGCTCACTTTACCACTGTTCCATGGCAACATATATGGTTGAATGTCCTTGAGAAAGAGCTCCTTAACAACTTATCCTTAATGCTCACTTTACCACTGTTCCATGGCAACATATATGATTGAATGTCCTTGAGGACGAGCCCCTTAACCACTTACCATTAATGCTCACTTTACCACTGTTCCATGGCAACATAATTGGTTGAATGTCCTTGAGAACGAGCCCCCGAACCAATTAACCTTAATGCTCACATTACTACTGTTCCATGGCAACATATATGGTTGAATATCCTTGAAAACGAGCCCCTTAACCACTTAACCTTAATGCTCACTTTACCACTGTTCCATGGCAACATAATTGGTTGAATGTCCTTGAGGACGAGCCCCTTAACCATTTAACCTTAATGCTCACCTTACCACTGTTCAATGGCAACATATTTAATTGAATGTCCTTGAGAACGAGCCCCTTAACCACTTAACCTTAATGCTCACTTTACTACTGTTCCATGGCAACATGGTTGAATGTCCTTGAGAACGAGCTCCTTAACAACTTATCCTTAACGCTCACTTTACCACTGTTCCATGGCAACATATATGATTGAATGTCCTTAAGAACGAGTCCCTTAACCATTTAATCTTAATGCTCACTTAACTACTGTTCCATGGCAACATATATGGTTGAATGTCCTTGAAAACGAGCCCCTTAACGACTTAACCTTAATGCTCACTTTATCACTGTTCCAAGGCAACATATATTGTTGAATGTCCTTGAGAACGAGCTCCTTAACCAATTATCCTTAATGGTCACTTTACCACTGTTCCATGGCAACATAAATGGTTGAATGTCCTTGAGAATGAACCCCTTAACCACTTAACCTTAATGCTCACTTTACCACTGTTCCATGGCAACATATATGGTTGAATGTCCTTGAGAATGAACCCCTTAACCACTTAACCTTAATGCTCACTTTACCACTGTTCCATGGCAACATATATGGTTGAATGTCCTTGAGAACGAGCCCCTTAACCACTTAACCTTAATGCTCATTTTACCACTGTTCCATGGCAAAATATATGGTTGAATGTCCTTGAGAACGAGCTCCTTAACCACTTATCCTTAATGCTCACTTTACCGCTGTTCAATGGCAACATATATGGTTGAATGTCTTTGAGAACGAGCCCCTTAACCACTTTACCCTAATGCTCACTTTATCACTGTTCCATGGAAACATAGTAAAGAGAGCATTAAGGTTAAGTGGTTAAGGGGCTGGTTCTCAAGGACATTCAACAATATATGTTGCCATGGAACAGTGGTAAAATGAGCATTAAGGTTAAGTGGTTATGGGGCTCGTTCTCAAGGACATTCAACCTTATATGTTGCCATGGAACAGTGGTAAAGTGAGCATTAAGATTAAGTGGTGAAGATGCTCGTTCTCAAGGACATTCAACCGTATATGTTGCCATGGAACAGTGGTAAAGTGAGCATTAAGGTTAAGTGGTTAAGGGGCTTGTTTTCAAGGACATTCAACCATATATGTTGCCATGGAACATTAGTAAAGTGAGCATTAAGGTTAAATGGTTAAGGGGCTCGTTCTCAAGGACATTCAACCAATTATGTTGCCATGGAACAGTGGTAAAGTGACCATTAAGGATAAGTTGTTAAGGAGCTCGTTCTCAAGGACATTCAACCATATATGTTGCCATGGAACAGTGATAAAATGAGCATTAAGGTTAAGTGGTTAAGGCGCTCGTTCTTAAGGACATTCAACCATATATGTTGCCATGGAACAGTAGTTAAGTGAGCATTAAGGTTAAATGGTTAATTTTGTCTTCATGGAATTTCAATCATATATGTTGCCATGGAACAGTGGTAAAGTGAGCATTAAGGTTAAATGGTTAAGGGGCTCGTTCTCAAGGACATTCAACTATATATGTTGCCATGGAACAGTAGTAAAGTGAGCATTAAAGTTAAGTGGTTAAGGGGCTGGTTCTCAAGGACATTCAACCATATATGTTGCCATGGAACAGTGGTAAAGTGAGCATTAAGGTTAAGTGGTTAAGAGGCTCGTTCTCAAGGACATTCAACCGTATATGTTGCCATGGAACAGTGGTAAAGTGAGCATTAAGGTTAAGTGGTTAAGGGGTTCATTCTGAAGGACATTCAACCATATATGTTGCCATGGAACAGTGGTAAAGTGAGCATTAAAGTTAAGTAGTTAGGGGGCTCGTTCTCAAGGACATTTAACCATATATGTTGCCATTGAACAGTGGTAAGGTGAGCATTAACAACGAGCAACTTAACCACTTAACCTTAATGCTCACTTTACCACTGTTCCATGGCAACATAATTGGTTGAATGTCCTTGAGAACGAGCCCCTTAGACATTTAACCTTAATGCTCACCTTACCACTGTTTAATGGCACTATATATGGTTGAATGTCCTTGAGAACGAGCCCCTTAACCACTTAACCTTAATGCTCACTTTACCACTGTTCCATGGCAACATATATGGTTGAATGTCCTTGAGAATGAGCCCCTTAACCACTTAACCTTAATGCTCACTATACCACTGTTTCATGGCAACATATATGGTTGAATGTCCTTGAGAACGAGCCCCTTAACCACTTAACTTTAATGCTCACTTTACTACTGTTCCATGGCAACAAATATGGTTGAATGTCCTTGAGAACGAACCCCTTAACCACTTAACTTTAATGCTCACTTTACTACTGTTCCATAGCAACATATATGGTTGAATGTCTTTCAGAACGAGCCCCTTAACCATTTAACCTTAATGCTCACTTTACCACTGTTCCATGGCAACATATATGGTTGAATGTCCTTGAGAACGAGTTCCTTAACCACTTATCCTTAATGGTCACTTTACCACTGTTCCATGGCAACATAATTGGTTGAATGTCCTTAAGAACGAGCGCCTTAACCACTTAACCTTAATGCTCACTTTACCACTGGTCCATGGCAAAATATATGGTTGAATGTCTTTGAGAACGAGCCCCTTAACCACTTAACCCTAATGCTCACTTTATCACTGTTCCATGGTAACATATAAAGTTGAATGTCCTTGAGAACGAGCCCCTTAATCATTTAACCTTAATGCTCTCTTTACCACTGTTCCATGGCAACATATATGGTTGAATGTCCTTGAGAACGAGCTCCTTAACCATTTAACCTTAATGCTCACTTTACCACTGTTCCATGGCAACATATATGGTTGAATGTCCTTGAGAACGAGCCAATTAACCAATTAACCTTAATGCTCACTTTACTACTGTTCCATGGCAACATATATGGTTGAATATCCTTGAAAACTAGCCCCTTACCACTTAACCTTAATGCTCACTTTACCACTGTTCCATGGCAACATTATTGGTTGAATGTCCTTAAGAACGAGCCCCTTAACCATTTAACCTTAATGCTCACCTTACCACTGTTCAATGGCAACATATATGGTTGAATGTCCTTGAGAACGAGCCCCTTAACCACTTAACTCCAATGCTCACTTTACTACTGTTCCATGGCAACATATATAGTTGAATGTCCTTGAGAACGAGCTCCTTAACAACTTATCCTTAACGCTCACTTTACCACTGTTCCATGGCAACATATATGATTGAATGTCCTTGAGAACGAGCCCCTTAACCATTTAACCTTAATGCTCACTTAACTACTGTTCCATGGCAACATATATGGTTGAATGTCCTTGAAAACGAGCCTCTTAACGACTTAACCTTAATGCTCACTTTACC
>JAQYXR010001597.1:0-29571 GCA_030545055.2 Neoaliturus tenellus | reverse complement strand
ATGTCAGTAGTGTCAAATTGTTGGTGCTGGCTCAGTTCAAGGTCACCTGAGGGATGACGTCATCGAGGTCAATGACCTCACCGATGACGTCATCGATGACGTCATCGATTGCGTCATCGATGACGTCATCACCAATGACGTCATTTCTATGACGTCACACCCATGACGTCACAGAAATGACGTGCTGATGACGTCATCACCCCTTACGTCATCAAAATGACGTCACCGACGCCACTGAGGTCAAGGTCACGCCGAAACTTAAAATTTTTTGGCACTTTTGCCGTTTCTCGCACTACGCTCCGAGTTTCAGTCAGAGTCCCCGTGACCTTGAACACTTGGAGCGAATTTTCGACGAGAAACGGCAAAAGTGCCAAGTTAAACTCGAGTTTCTGACATGACTCTGCCTAAATGGGCAATCGGTTATTCCTCAGGTGACCTTGAACCAGCACAACACCAACAATTTGATATTACTGTGACCTTGAAAACCTAACAACGGAGCGCCGACACCGATGCGCACCCCACGACAGCCACCGAGTGACTGACTATCAGGCTCTGTGTACTCTAGGTATATGGGGAAGTGGAGGGGGAAATCTCAAGGTCATCCAAATGGAGTTTTAAAAAAGTTGAAGAGTAGAAAGACTACTCTTGTGCTTCCTGGGCGACCTCATCAATTTCCAACGGATCTGTAAACCAATCCGATCTGTAGCGGCAGGAGTCTAGAAAACAGGTGCACCACCCATCAGGTTGTCCGTAGCACTTCCGACAATTGGTAAGATTGGAGAAGTGAAATTTAATACACCGCTGCGGACAACAAGTATAAAAGTATTTGGATTTGTAGATTTTGAAAGTTTGTAGTACCGGTGGTGGCAGCTGTTGGTTCTTGCATCTACACCTGCAACATCCGAAGCATTCACATTGCCGGCAGGCCAGCCCATCCACTTGCCACTTTGGTAAGAGGAAACACTTATCCTCACAGCAATAGGTTGTCCCCGTCTCTTCCTCCCAACGCTTCTTTGCACAATATGTGACGCCTTGTATCTCCAAACACCTATGCTCGCAACATGAGATGCGCTTACTTTCCATAGCTGATGTTGCTTTGACGAGGGAGCACGATGAAGTGATGCTGTGGTCAGTGGGAATGGGGTTTATATAAACTAAGGTGGGTGGAGGGGGAAAGGTCAAGGTCATCCAAATGGAGTTTTAAAAAAAGAAAAGAGTAGAAAGACTACTCTTGTGTATCTATAGCGATTTCATTGATAGTGAGTGCTTCTGTATGCCAAGTTGATCTGTACTGACAGGCTCCTAAATAATGTTTGCAAAAACCTGCAAAATGATTGTTGCACAATTTGCAGCCAGTTAGCTGTTTTAATGTGAATTCAATGCAACGTTCAGGGCAACAAGTGTACTTATGCCCTCTCATCTGGTACACATGGAATGTCTTCAACTCCGGTTTCGGCTTCTTCCAAGACTTGCACTTACACATGCATTGACCAAAAGCTTCACATTTTCTACACGCCAGACCATCCGCAACATCAATGTCATTCGGCCATGAAAAACATTTCCGTTCGCAACAGTAGTTGAGTTGACTCTCCATGTTGCTGTGGTGAAGGTGCGCGATGAAATGATGCTGCAGTCATTGAGAGTGCACCTTAAATAAACTCAGTGGAGGGGGAAAGGTCAAGGCCATCCAAACGGAGTTTTAAAAAAGATAACTAGTCATCCTCCTCCTCCTCCTCATCCGTTGTACTTAGAGAGCTGTCAGACGAAGAGCCCCGTGCAGGTGCTCCCCAGATGAAAAACAAATCAATTTTAAAACGAAGACCAGGATCTTGCATCATCAATTCCTTTAATTTGTCACATACTAAGTCGACCTTGTGTAAGGTGTCAACAACAAGCTTCCAATTCGTTGGTTCAATATAACTTGTAGTAGAGTCTGCCTCGCTGATAACCACATCCTCCGGCCGTATTGGAGTGTAAAGATGTGTAAAGTTCTTTGGCTGTAGCTGAGGTTCAGGCTGGCTGGAAGTGGAAGGTTGAGTGTGGACCCCTGTCGCATCGAAATCCATAGTCATTCTACATTCAATGTTGGGGTTTTCGTTTAATACATACACCAATTTCTCATGCAACATATCCACTTCTGCCGAGTCTTGCAGATGAACATTCCAGGAAAATGGCCATTCTTCATCCGTAGTGGAGTCAACTCGAGAAAGAGTGCTGTCCGCCATGATAGCTAAGCAAGGAATGATGTGAGCTACAGACTGTGGTAACAGTATTGAAAAGTAGAGGGGGTAAACCAAAAGTACGTGGAGGGGGTATTTTCAAGGTCATTTAATTTGGGTTTTAAAAAAAGGAAATAGTGGAGGGGGAATTCTCAAGGTCATCCAATTTAGGTTTTAAAAAAAAAGGAATGAAGCTTACTCCTCTTCAGCAACCTTGCCGACACATGTGACTATGCCGTACAGTATGAAAAGTACAACCATAATAAGGCCGAACAATAAAAGATAGCCGTTGACTATCATGATATTTTCTGAGTGGATCTGTTTTCTTCTTATCGCCCTCTCCTGCATCCTCTTCTCCAACTCGTGGACGAAGTCACAACATGCGTGAGGACATCTTTCATCTGTTGGTAGGTTTGCCATTGTTGATGTTGTCGGTGTGGCTGTTGAAGATGGAATGAGGTTTCCAATTGCGATGTGCCATGTACACCAATAGTCAAGTGGTGGGGGTAACAAAGCAGTGGAGGGGGAAGTTTCAAGGTCATCCAAATTGTGTTTTAAAAAAAACCTATCTTGTTACTGAGCTTATATGTCAGTAACAAGATAGGTGTTTTTGCTCTTTTACTTCTTTAATATAATGAAAAAATATACATATTCTACAATGGTTAGGACAAGAAATACAACTGCTAGTCAGCTGAAGTAGTCCAAGTTGTCTGGCTCGGTCTTCATGGACGCTGGTGAGGAAGCCGTCGAGGAGTGTCCAGGCTCTTCCTTTGACTGCCGGGTGTTCCGTATATTGCAAGCGTAAACTTGCACATTTATACGGTAGCCTCGTGCCACCATCAGCTGCAACTCCTTGTATAAGTCGTTTAGCTCCTGCTGAGTCTTGATGCTCACCTCCTCGTAACTTGCGCAACTGACGTTGAGAGACATCCTGATGTTGCTAGGTTGGCTGCTGGAGTAGAAATGAAGCCGAGGCACAGCGTTTGGAGGTACATGGAAAAGTGGTGGGCGTGATGGTGGTGGGGGTATGGAAGATGCAATTAAACACTTCTAAACTTTTTCCATTGATACAAAGGGATGGAACAAATAGCACAGGTGTCCTTGTAGTTTTCAAATCTAAACATTGGTGCTAGAAATCCAAACTGTTTTCTACCACCTTCCTGTACGAACCGTCGAAGGTCTCTGACGGCAGCATTGCCACAAGGCCTACAAAACTTTTCCCCGTCTTGGAACCTATACCAGGAGTATCCCGAATACCCTCTATTATCTTTCTTGTACTCCTCGATATCCTGCTTTACTGTTATAGGGATATTATCTCGTAAAGCCATCTGGAATAAAGATGCGTCAGTTATAACTCGTTGTAAGCAAAGCTCGTACAAGGTGCTCATCGTTTGCTAGTTGGCAACAGAATGACCGTTTTTCGCATCCAAGCAGGTTTGAATCCTAGTGCGGTAGTGGGGGTAATTACGGTAGTGGGGGTAGTTGTGAAATGCAAAGGTCAAAGGTCAAGGTCACCCGCGAAGTTTAAAAAAAAATGCAACATATCAATACGTGAAGTTTGTCACATATTGATATGTTGCATTTTTTGTTTTTTTTAATTTTTTTGTCTTTTATGATTCGTTTATTTATAAAACATTACAACAACAACATATTTACAACATTAAAACTTAAATCTAACACTGCTGCTTGTCAGCGATGTGGATGGTCAACTCTGTAGAATTGCTACCCGTGCAGCCGTGCGACACCAGGTATAGACACCCGGGTTGAATAGAGCGAAGATCCTCGTTTTGTAGAAGATGGACGAATCTCTTGGGCAGGTACACCTGGAACTTTGGTTCATTCCCCGGAGTAAACGGTGCCTCGCTGAGACTGCAGCAGATGGCCTCCCCAACTGTAGTCTCCATCTTCTTCATAGCATGGATTATGTAGTGCTTCTCGTCTTTTAGTTCCGAGCACTTCTTTACAGGTAATATTGTTGACTTGGAGTGAGCATTGAACTGCTCGACCAAAGTCTGAAGGAACTGGTAGATGCCATGGTCAGGTTACAGATCGTCTTCTTGCTCGGAGATGTTGTCGTCTCGGAATCTCGAGTAATACTCATGCCAGGTCCCTGTCTGCTCCCCACTTATATACTCTCCGTTACCCCCACCACTCCCCACTTCCCCATTTTGAAGGTAAGAGGCGAGTTTATAGGCATTTTTCAAAGCGCAATGTCTATCTTTATCATGTTCTGGGCTTTTTGTACAAATACATATGGTTTCCAGCATGTATTGATAATTCTTATCCAATTCCACATCATTAACCGGAACATGAGTAAATCCTTCGATCCATCTTTTCTTTTCCAGCCCCTTTGTGTAAATATTGGTAAACTTGTCTGAAAAGTGATGCATAATGTGATACAAGTCCGTGTAACTTGTAAAACCATCATACCAATCGATATGATGGAAGTGTTTTGAAATCCATCTGTTGGTAGTAGCGGCTTTACTAGTTAAAGACGAATAAGAACATGGTGGTTTAAATAAAAACGAATAAGGAACACTTGTATTCATGTCCAAAAACACAAGTTCTTTTATAATGAATCTATCATCATTACCACGAAACGCTTGAAACTCAATAATACCAGGCTTGGACTTTACTTGTTGTTCTTCTCCCTTGTCCATTTTGAAGGTCACACGTCTGCTCATTACGAAGTCAGGAGGTCAACTGATTTCCACACCACGGTAGGTACTACTTTTATACCCGGCCGTACAGTTGTTGGCGCGTTGGTGTATATTTAACGTGGGCACCGTCCCCAATAGGCCTAACCCCACAAAATTTTGGTTATTGTTTTAAAAACTAACCATTGTTATTTAAGTTTCCATCTTTATATTTTCCTTGTTTTCATTTTCATCACTAACACTTGATTCTTCTCCTCCATCTTCCTCTTCTTCCTGTTTTACTGATTTCTTATGTAGTTGAGCGTACTTTTCCAATTGTCTCCACATCTGTACCTCATGAGGAACTCTATTAAATATAGAAGTATCTACAGGTCCGTATAATATAGGTGCGTCCGGTTGTTTGTCCAAAGTGTCTTCCAGATAATCTTTAATAATCGAACTTGAAAACACCAGTTGTCTCAAGTATCTTGTTATAGGTTCAGTAGCACAAGTTAAAATGAAAAACTCCTCTCGATTAAGTTGAATTTTGTTATCATGTCTTGTTGTGTCTCTAAACCGTAGCTGATGATCACCACGTTGTTTAATAATATCAATTTCCACATTTGAATCCAAAAGTCCTACCCTTGTCTTTCTTCCAAACATGTTACTACTTAAATAGCATTCTAGCAGATGCAAATGTTTCATAAACGATTCCCAAGCACTGTCCGTAAACAAAATCATTTTGGGTCCATGAGTTAAAATTACAGTAGGGGAATAATCTGTAGATTTCATAACACCGATTAAAACACTTTTATCCAAACTGGAAGAGATTGGGTAAAATATTCGCAAAAATACCTCACTCAATATGTTTGGAGAAATATTATCTTCAATATCCCTTTTTCTCTTTTGTATAGTCTTTCTTCTTTTACCTTTTTCTTCAACATTATTACTGGCGTGAAGTTGTCCGCAAACGTTTTGTTCACCTCCTTCCTGGTGACCTTGAGGATCTAAAAACTCAGATATCTCCTTCTCAATATCTACCACATTTTCAGGTGTACCACTAGGAGAAGCCATATTGAATACGATGCTACCCATACAACAGTAGGCAACAAACTGATGAGGAGCGGTCTGTACGCTCTGCTTTTATACTCGCGGAATGAAACAAAACCGGTTCTTACAATACATTTTTAACAATTCCAGTTAAAGGTGTGTATGTTACGATTTTATCATGTAGAATTAAACAGTATGCAGTTGTATTAGCCGGTATAGCATCGTTGAATTCCATTTCTATTTTTATATCCACACTTGATGACTTTACTGATTCATTTTGTTTAGAACAATCGATTACAACTATTGGGTAGGCATCGAAATATTTGTCAGGTGATAATAAAGGTGTATTTGTTTTACCGTAATATGAACTTTGGAATCTCGCGTACATATCGTACAATATACTGTATTTCTTCTTAGTGAATGACACATTTAAATTGTCGTATGGAAAGAATTGTGAATTTAAATAAACTTTAATATTTTTCAAGTTACAATGATCAAATTGTCCTGCATGTTTAGTAATGGCGTCTCTTCTACCTGTTTGTAAACCAAATATAATATACCTGGCTCGTTCTACATAATTTGATGTTTTAACAGTCCAAGTGTGTCGATCCGTAGTAGGTAAACTGGGATGCTCATGAAATTCCCAACTTCTAAATGGAATAACAATATCACGATCGGCTTTTAATTTCCTTAAAAGTAGCATTCTATGCTCGTCAGCCAATTTAACATGTGGAACTCTCCATACAATTTTGTCTAATTTTAATTTCCATTCTAAAGTCGCATCTGTAGTAGCATCTGCAGCTTTAATAATGTCTTTATCGTTAGAAGATCTCAACAAAACTAATTCTTGTTTAACATTTAATATTATTTTCCTATAATCTTCAGCAAAACCAAGCAACAAACGTAATGGAATATGAAAATCAAAATATCCATTTGGATTTGGAGTGATCGTGTCAATCGTAGGTAATACCCATCTGGCAGGTTTAAGTAAATTGGTTTCATTGGGTGTTATAGATGTTAATCCTTTTAAAGTTGTCGTAATACCTACTTTTTTAGTGGAATCAACTGTTACACCTGATATTTCATATCTAATTTCATCAAATAGGAAAGCCATAGGATTATTTATAAATGGAACTGTTGTACCAACAGTAGTACCGTCCTTTTTAGTAACTTGTCCTTCAATGTACAAGTAACTTTCACATGGTAATGTGTAAATGTCTTGATTTTGTATGGGAATACGAATTTCATCGTTATTGTTTAATTTCGATGAAGTGTAAGGGTTGTGGGTGTGATATTCTTTTTCCCATAGGGTTTCGTCGAATGTTGGACCCTGCGTTATATCCAGTATATCCATAATCGGTTAATTTTAATCCAATTCTCTCTAAGAAACGGATGTTCTCGCGTGTTAACTCCTCCACAGCTGAAGAGCTACTAATGCGGTTTCCCGTAGGTTGTTCGCTTTTAAATGTTAAACCCATGGTTTTGTATTAAAGTGTTGATTTTAAATGTAATCTAATCGTAATAGGCTCTTCTCTGAAGTCTACCAAGTTACCGTCTTGATCCAATACGCTCAACACGATGTCTGAAATGAAAGTGGTGTTCAACGGTAGATATACCAGGTTTTGTGGCTTTTCAACAATTTTAAATCCAGGTGGTACACTTGGGTAAAAAGTATGTATGATGTGGGTGTTAGCCCCATCCCTGTAAGCACCTTGTATAATGTTACAAGTTATGTCTATACTATTGACTTTTAATATTGTTACTGTTTTCTTACCGGAATGTGTTACATCTGGTTCTAATACAGGCCCATCGTTGGAAAATCCTAATAAATCACCAATTGAGTTTGGTTGAGTGAAATCTATATAATATTTGGAAGTAATTTCAGCTTTCATCGTATTATTATTACCTTTTAATGTTATATTGTCTTTTCCCATTTTAGTTTGCAAAAATTCATTTATATGATCAATTTCATAAGAACCTGTGGGTAACCTGCACTCTTGTAAGTCTGTAAATTTTCCACTGGCATCCTTTCCCTTATAATAATGCAATATGTTATTTTTACCTTCCGTAACATTGGGAATAGAGTTGTACGTTGTAAAATCCAATAGTGCCGCCTCCCAAAACCTTCCTTTTTGCAAGCGTAACGCTGGAAAAAGGATACTTCGTAAAGTGGACGATTTTCCTGTTAATGATACCGTATAGGAAGACATCTCAATAGTGACTGATACTTTTAGCTAGAAATTCCAAACATAAATGGCCGCATATTGAAGTATTATCAGGTTGTTCTCTTTTATAATTATAATATATGTTTTTAGCAGATTTAAAGTAATTTTGAAGTTCTTTTGGTGGTGGCAAATTACCGAAACTATCAAAATAATATACATTGTTATTTAGTTTCTTATAACAAACCCAATGGGTGCCAGGCCCTTCAGTATTATCCAAATTTACAATTCCAGTCTCATTTTGCCACATTTTCTTTGGTAAACTGTCTTTCATAAACACACCGCGGAAAAATGGTATTTTTAAACAGGAAATATATTTAAATAATTCAATATTGGTTAATGCTTTATGTGGTATGACCAATTGATTTCTTTCATTTAATATGCACGATAAGGTCTTAGGTAAAGACCTGCCCCGTTTTTTACCATTGACCACACGGTGGGCTTCTTCCTGCCTTTTCTTGTAGATCGTCGTCTTCTTTTTATATTTCCTCCATGTTTTCTTGTGGTTGACCTCCTTTTTACTCTCCTTCTCCTCCTTCTTCCACCTCCTACTGCTGTTTTAGCCTTCATACCTGCTGTTACTGCTAAAGCTGCTGCTTTTTCTGCTATGCTAGCGTCACTTGATTTTACTCGTTGCCAAGCTATGTCCGCAAGCTTTTTGTCAGCTATTGATCTATTTTTTGAATCGGCAAACGTGGAAAATGCGATATCGTGTTCTCTACAAGCCTGATCTAACTTGTTTATGCCAGGATCGCCTCTTTCCAGTCGTTTTTTCAATTTAGTTCCTGGTCCGCAATACTGATAACCTCCTGGTATATGAAATTCGTATGGTAATGCGTCTATTGCTCTATTTACTATGGATCCTACTGGAATTTGTTTTAAAGCTTTACTTAACAGAGAAACCGCTGTGGACGTGATCCCACCTCCTTTTCTTGCAGTGTCTCGATATGGACTGATGTACTTGAACGTCATTATTGTCCTTTTATAATGGCAATGTGCAACTCATGTGTTAACTCTATGACAGGTTGCACATAAATGAAGTCATTTATTGAGTTATTTACTTAAATATCAATATCACCCCAATCTGATGATCTAAACTGTTTCGTTTTAGGGTTAGTAAAGTATTTATTATAAATTTCTCGTTTAATATACTCACCTCTCATGGATTCAGCATAAGTATTATGACCTGATTTTCCTTGAAGAATATCTGGTGTAAAATGATTGTGTAAATCAAATATCGCATTACCTAAAACTTTTACAAGAAAATTAACGGTGACAGCATTATCTACATGTTCAGGGTCTTTAAGGTTTGTTATACGTTTATTATTACAATCATACACTTTACTATCCTTTAATGATGTTGTGATGGTTTGTCCTACAGTTGCAGCATCATTTGGATCCCTTCCATTATGCAAGTTTTTTATTACTTTATTATTACATGTAAAGAATCTAAAAGAATGATTTGGATCTAGATGTACGGTTTGTGATAAAGCAGCTGCATCTTGAGCAGTGTAACCCAATCTCATATTTGATAACCCTTTACCCATGCAATCCCAAGCATTATTTTTGTATGTTAATAAATTAAATATTTCATTACCTTGAACAAAGTCATCCCCTTGCTTCGATACTACTTGATCTTGTTTTACAAAAGAGGTTGTTTCTTGTTTTAAGGTTTCCATCATTTGACCCACTGTTGCTCCATCTGATGGCGCCGAACCATCTTTAACATTTGCTAAACAATTATTAAAACAATCTATAACCCCTACATCACGTATGATACAATGATCTTTAATATATTTTAGATTTACAGCATCGTTTTCAGTTTTTGGATAACCTATATCATTAATAACAAATTTATAAAAAGAAAATCCATCTTTTGTCTTTTCAGGTATCAAAGAATGTAAATAGCGTCTATTTACGCTGTCTTTTGCATCTTTAGGGTCATCTACGTTGGATATACGTTTATTGTTGGCACTATACGTTTTCCCATTGAATTTTAACGTATTTTTTAATTCAGATGACAAATAACCTTTGTTTATCGCATCACTGTTTTGATTTGGTTTACCAACGTTGATAATTCTATGATCTTCTGCGTCATATGTGTTATTTTGTAGTTTTAATGTTGGCGATATCTTTTCCTTTAATATTTTTAAGTTTATTGCATCGTTTTCATCCGAAGGATCTTTTATGTTTTTTAACCTTTTATTACTCATATCATAATCTCCATCAGGTGTTTGTGGTAAACCAGCACTTCTTTTTAAACTATTGGCATAATATAACCCATCCGAGGAGTAACGTCCGAACTTGTCGACACTCATGGTGCAACTGAATAGTATTCTAGGGAGTAACGCATTTTTATGAGATTACCCCACGGTTTCGGAGTTCATCCACTAAAGCCACCCATTCGTTTTCCAATCCAGTATGACCCGCTTCTTTAGCTTCATGTATTAGTTTCATTCTATCCACCAATTTATTGATATTATTGTAATAAATCACATTTGTGTTATATAGTTCCTTCATTAAACCTGTACCCGTAACGGACTTACTTCTTTTTCTTCGTTCCTGAGCACTTACATCCAAAGTGGATGCCATAAATCTTCGTTTTACAGGTTTTCTTTGTGTTAACGGCATTGTTTGTCTTCTAGTTGGTATTAACTTGGATACAAATTCTTTATATTTTAAAGACTTAGATCTAAAAGGAGGCTGGTCAGGTAAATACTTTCTTCTATATGCATTTGTCTGTTCCAAAATATTTTTATATGCTTCCATGTCTTTTTCTTTCACTACCGATACTGAAGGCTTATTTTCAAATAATAATTCAAATAATACTTTTGTGCCCTTATACCTTTGATCACCAATGACAATATTATCATGTTCGTCAACGTTTAACGGGCTATTACCTATCATTAAACCGTCTTCTGTTAATCTCGCTCCATAACTATGGTAATTCTTATTAGGAATTGTTCCGAGTAACATTTTTACCATGTATTTCCTTCCTAAAGGTCCTTTGTTATGAATGTTTTCACCCAACAAGCTTATGTTTGACGGACCTTCCCTTGTCTCTTCTTCTTTTTCCTCTTCACTAGCAGTTGATACAACTTCATGTCCTTTTTTGGCTTTTACTTCATATAATTCTTTTATTCCACTATAGTCCGGTGATTCTAGCTCTCTTTCGGGTTCTCCACCGGTAAAACCACTATACGTAGAGGATTCCGGGTCTTCATCACTAAACTCTTCTGATTTTACATTTTCTCTTTCAAACTTCGTAATAGGTGCAATCGCATCTCCTTCCAATACAGGTTTAGCAAATTTTTTGTTTAATTGTTTCAAGGGTTCAGTAATAGGTTTAAAAGTAGATTCAAGGAATTTCTCCCTCTCGCTAATACCTAGTTTCAATGCTCTGTTTTTAGCCCAAATAGAATCACTAAGTGATTTTATTTCTTTTACTAATTTTTCTTGGTTAACCATGTTTGTAGCAAGACGTGTTGTACAACAATGAATGTGTTATACCGCGTTTAATGTATTAATATAAATTTATCAAATCCTATCCTGTATCGACCATTGTTTAGCGTTTGTTCCTTCATAATTGTTAGGAACCCATACTTTTCAGCCCAAGCCTTTCCACACAACTCTTTAAATCGTTCAAATGTCATATCCGCATTTACATGATCAAAATATATATGTTTTAGGTTGGTTTCGTCCTGTTTAAATACAATTAACATGTTTGCATTGTCTCTAATGAGTTGTTTAGGTATTTTGCTGTAAGTTTGGCCAATATAAATGCTATCTATGTTGTTATGTCGACCCATAGCGAAGTAATTCCTTATTGTGTTTTGGTTTTCACAAGATACATCGTCGAATATAAACACGGAGAATGGTTTAGCTTCTTGTGGCTGCATGACACTCTCGCTTGCATTAAACTTTAAATATTTAACTTCAGGCACATTAGTCAGTATCTTTTCCAATAATTGATACTTTGGTTGTTGTAGTGATTTTGAAAATACATATAGATTGTTAAATCGTAATCCTTTAGGGTTTGTAATCAAATTGAATACTACATTAGTTTTTCCACAGTTGGAAGGTCCGGTAACCAGACAACGAACGGTGTTTGGTAACAAATTGCCATGTTTCCCACTATTGAATTCTGAATTATCCACTGTGAGTTCATCTATATTATTAATAGTAAAACTCTCTTTTTGTGGTACTATCTCCATCCTTTGTAATGGTTCAACCTAAAATGATTCTCTATCGTTATATCAAATCCTTTTTAGGTATCCAAGAATCTTCCGTCTTATTAAATCCTAACCATCGTACTTTGACCTTATCTTTTTTCCGTTGCAACACCTTTTCAACTAAATATACATCGCCTACTGTTGATTTTAACATTTCATGTCCATAAAACCCTCCTTCAAGCAATTGTCCTTTATTATCTTTTAAAATATATGTCTCAGGTACTGTAGGTTGTACTTTGAATACAGTAAAAACCTCATTGGTCCAATTTGGCAGGTATCTTTTACTGAATACACCTTTATATTTACTTATTCGCACTTTATCACCCACATTAAATTTTTTAGGCTTTAGTTTTTCAACTTTTGGTTTAGTATTCGTTTTTATACGTTTTAATACAAGGTTTTCATTTTTACTAGTTACTTGGTTTGGTTTCATCCCGATAGTCCTATGAAATTTGTTATTGTAATCGTTTATAAGTTTTGGTAACATATCAATCCATATGTGTGATCCTCTGTTGGAAAACATTTTATACATTGCACTTTTTAAAGTTCTGTTGAATCTTTCGATTATTGAGGCTTTTACCTCTGAATTGGTTGAGTAATGGTTTATATTGTGTTTTTTCATTAAATTTGCAAATTCCTTATTAAAATATTCTTTTCCATCATCTGTTTGTAAATGTTTAATAGTATGTTTGTCTCTTTGTATAGCTGTTTCCATTGCTTTTGTAACACTTTTGCCACTTTTATCTTTTAGTGGTAAAGCATCTGCCATTTTTGAAAAACAGTTAATAACAGTCAATATGTATTTATATCCTTTATTTTGTTTGCTATAAGGAATCATTTCGATTAAATCCGCTTGATATAAATCATTAATTCCTTTTATCACCGTATTTCTTCGTGGAAACTTTCTTCTTGCAGGTTTATGAAGTTCGTTGACAATTTGTTGCTTCAAGTCCTTCATATTGCAGGTTTCAATGTTTGTTGTATCACATGTATAATCACAATGAATGTTGTTTTAAATATTCACATCATTTATATGGGTCAAGGTCATCCAAACTTGTGTAAAAAAATGGGGAACACGGCGTTGGACTAGCCGTGTTCCCCATTTTTTTACGGAAGGAGAAAGGAATAAGGTCGTAGTTGTAGAAGGACGAAGAATAGGTTACTAGTTGATAGGGTTTAGAGAGTAGTGGCCAAAAGGAAGAGTGTGGATTTTGTCGGGCATAATGTATCTTTTATCATCCCGAGCTGACAACGCTTTTTTAATTTCGGTGACACTGTAGACTTGATGCTTGAAGCTTCGGATATTGTTGAATGTTGCTGATATCGTAGTATCTTCAAACAAACAAGTCTTGTAGTGGTCAAATGTCACGTGTTTTTTCAAATAAGATGTCTTCACTCCTTTTGCTTTCTTCACTGTCGGTGTGTTGTTCTCGTGGTACATCTTAAATGAATACAATTTCGCCATCAGCGCCACTATTTCTTCTAAAGGCATTCCATTTGCTTCATCTTTGAATTTTCCAATTACTTTTTTATATTTTTCATTAAAATTTGGATGGTTCTTCGGATAGTCAGAAAAATCGAAATCTTCTTTGTATGGAAAAGTCCTTAGGTCTTCATACATGTCCAAAGTCTTTATCCAGTAGATAAACGCGTCCGTATCCATGTATGCGACTCCAATGTTTTCCCTTCCGTAATGTTTAACCATTTTGTTATAATGGAAATTATACATCAGGGTTTTACTTATATCCAAAATCGACATACCTATGTATAACGGACGGTCCATGACTATTGTTGTTTTCTTCATACTGACAGCGACTAGATTTTCGTTTATAATCATGGATGTTCCAAAATTTGGTTTTTGCACTAATTTTTCCAATTTTCTAGGATCACTCACTAATTTTACATTTTTATGTTTTCTTTTGTTCTCCAAGGTCTTCCCAAAGATGGCGTTGTTCATTAATTTATAGAAGTCCTTTTCAAATGCTGTTGTTGCTGCAGCTCTTCTTGTAGTGTTGGAATCAATGTATGGTTTCAACCAACAAGACTGGGTGAATTCAATTGCTCTATGAATTCTCACTATACGTAGACCCAATTCAAGAGCCTGTTGAACTACCCAGTAGTGAGCCACATAGCGATCTTTATTCTCCAAGGTCATCATCAATTTTGGCCATCTTCCTGTCGGTGAAACTTCAGTCTTGGCTAGGAGAGGCAAGTCGTAGTGATGGTCATGAAGGTGCTCCGGGTATTCAAAATCACAGTCCAAAATATAGCCTTTTGGACCATCCTTTGGAATCTGTGAGATGTCTCCGATGGTGGCCGGGTCGATCCACTTGAAGTCAGCGTAGGGAAGCGGATTTGACATTGCCCAACCATAAAGGTTGTTTGCATCAAAATAGCCAAGGTAGACCGATGGTTGTTGCTCGTCGAAGCCGGGGATGTACTTGTTGTTGGCTTTGACATGACGTGTTACAGCTTGTGTCAAACCGCCCCGTACACCAGATTCCATCATGAGCACCATATCAATATCCGTTAGAAGTTCCAGTCGACAGTTGGTTGACTTTAGCATAGCTTGCCATGCTAATCCTGGAGATGTGTACGAGTGTAGAGGGTCCAGTCCATAGGCGGAGAAGCAGGTGTTTCTGAATTCTTCCATCACATCGCACAGCAGAGTTACGTCCAATTTTATATAAAAGTCAGAATATTCCCCTAAGGTTTGAATGTTTAGTTGGTTCCAAACATTACATGCATGATTGTAGTCTTCAACGGAGATTTCACTTTCGTTTAATTTGCTGTTGAAGGCTTCAATCGGCGGTAGACTGGTTTCTTCAAATTTTTCTGTAGAAGTTATGTAATCGTAGGGGAACACTCCTTTCCGTAATACTAGGTCTAATTTATCTTCAGGTACAAATTTTCTGGTTTCTTTTAGGTCTTCTCTTCTTAGGTTCTCTGACAATTTGGCTAAACTAGATGCCATAAATCTGTAAGAGTCTACGAAGCGAAGTTTAATTTTACCTACTGTTTTTGAAAAGCTGATGTACTTTTCCAATGTTGTAGCAAGAACATCAATTTTACCGTCATCTCTTCCTAACTCCGGGATAATAAAGTGGGAGTCGTAGCCGCTAAGATTGTGTAAAACGACAGGAATAAAGTTTGGCAGTTTGTAATTTATATTGCATGAATTACAAGCAGCTCCTCTGTATAACCCTGTCAGGTGATCGTGATCTCTTACTTTTGGATTTTCTTCACTGAACATCTTCTTGCATAAATAGCATCTTGTCGCTAAGTTGTATTCTTCTTGTTGATTTTGGTTTAAAGGTTCCATAGGTACAATATTACCGAACAAGCGTTGAACCTTTCCAGCAATATCGTACAGTTGGTCTACAAAATACTTAGCGGCTTCTTCACCACGGTAGAGTATTGGAGTGGATGTTAAACCATAGTCTTGCAATTGGTTTTCAGACAAGGTTGATTTAACTAGTAAACAAAAACTGTTGGGCTGATGCAACTGATATTTTGTTCTTCTAGTCACTTCGCCGTCCGGCAGCTCCTGTGGTACTAACGTTGATTCAAAATCTGCATAGACCACTAGTGGAATTCGGTATTGGTGAACTGTCTTGTTAAATTGTATTGAAGCTCGGGTAGGCGGTGGAAGACTTATCTTTACTTCATAGTTCTCGTTGCAAAGTCTTTTATGTTCCAATAACCAGTCCAATCCTCCACGTCTTGAATCTTTCCAAGAAAAGCAGAAACATCTCTTGCAAACTGTAATCCTATTTACTCTTTTGGTCAATTGTTTTACAACTAACGCTTCAAAGTCTTTTATCCATACATAATGGGAAATTTCACCCTTGGTTATCAATAGCAAATCCGTATGGTTTCTTTGCTCAACCTTTACTACCCGCAAAGGATAAACATTGTTGGAATCATCCAGACCAAAAACATTGACTGAAACGCCAGGATTTTTCTTTTCAAATTTGTCAATATCTTTTAAAGTAACTGGGTAAGTAAGACCTTGAAAGTTGTAGCGGTGTTCATTTTCGTAGTATTCTCTACCAACTCTACAAGGATTGTTTTTAACATACTTGGTTAACATTGCATACTTGAAACATTCATTACCCTCATTTTGAACATTTCTACACGAGTTAGTGTTTTGGATTTTCTTTGGTAGAGGGATAAAACTACTACCTCTTAAACCATATCCATGTTTATGAACCCTAACATCCATACCTTCGATTGATGACAAAGTCCATCCAGATCCTATTCCTTCATGTTCTTGGAGTTTGGTTATAAGTTCCTCCAAGCATTCTTCAATAATATTATCAATGTCGGAGGTGAAGGTAAGGGTTCGATTTTTGGTAATGAATGCTCTCAATGCTGTTTCACCATCAGTATTGTTAAACATAGCCTCTAACATCATTCCAAATTTAATAAAATTTAGCCTTTGTAATTCTTCCCTCAACGTTTGACCAACAAGTTCCTTAGCCTGGGTTATGAATGTCTCCAATTCCAATTGAACGTTATTAATTTTGAAATGTGTTACAACTCGTCCTGGCAAGGCCGTGGTGCGCAGTTGTCTTACATCTTCCAGTTCTTCTTCTTCCATATCCTCTTCTTCGGTGTCCTCTTCTTCGGTGTCCTCTTCTTCAATAGGTCTTGTAGCAGTAGATGGTCCAGCACCAGCAAATTGGATCACACTAGGTCTTCGTCTTTGCATTTGCTGTAGATAGCTGTCCCAGTAGTCCGTCTGCTTCTGGTGCTCTTCCAAAAACCGGTCAATTGAGTCTAAGTCTATTTCATCCATGGTAATATCTTCTTTTCTATCTTCGTCTTCATGTAATTCTCTGTGTATGGTGAAAAGATCTTCGTCTTGAAAGATTTCCCCACAAATGTCGCAAAGAGCCATTTCAAACAGTTTGGCTTTGAATGCACACTCTGTGAATGTCCACGCAATAATGAGCAGCGCACTCCACCGGGACCCTTTATATCCGAGGCAGATAGGTGGGGAAAGTGACGTCATATGGAAACAGGTTATCACTCATGTGCTAAATTTAGCCTTTACACAACCGTTTGTAATACATTTATCAGTAGGCTTGATAAATTGATGATATTTGGTCTAGATTCAATAATTTGTACAAGTTTTTTCAAAGACGTCTGTTTGAGCAAGTTTATGTAGGTCAAGGTCATTTGGAATTATTATTTTGAGCGGGGGATAGAGCACTAAGCAGCATCATTTACTACAAAGTGCTCTATCCCCCGCTCACATTCTTTTTTAACTTTTTGTTTAAACTTTTTACAAGGGTGAAACATCACCATCAGAGTCGGAATCATCCTCATCACGGAATAGGCAGCGATGACAATACATAATTCTTCTGGCAACTAACATCCTATCCATTGGACGATGGGGAGTGTCTTGTTCTTGTTCTTCTTCTTCTTCGATTTCCAATTGAAATTCCATTTCCGACTCAGATGACGACTCTAATGTTTCGTAGGCGTGCAAGTCCACCTCATTGTCCGTTGAACCAGCTTCGTCAGAGTCCGTTTCAATATCCATTATCTCTTCCTCCTCCTCTTCTTGATCAACCGCAGGTAGTTGGTCCTCTACTTCTATAATTTCTAGAGGTATTACCTCCAGAATAGAGACAATTCTGTTGCGATGGAACACGGTGTTGTCAAGTGGAGCCATGGTATGGAAGTGTTCAAATTCAAATTCAAATTCAAACAAACTTTATTCCTTACAACAGTTTACAATAATTACAGTGTGCATATACATAGGAAATAAATAATTCCCAAGTAGACTCCAGGTCTGTGGCTGGGAATGAGTCCGTCACCGGTCACACACTTCACTTTGTTGATAATGTACAGAGGAACATAAATATACACAATTCATTAAAATTTATAAAATTAAATAAAAAATACATATATTAATAAAAAAGTTGATGATAGTGACACTAATAAATACATAAATTAATATATGGTATAATAAATCCCTGATAAAAATTATTTATAACAATGTAGGCTACCTAACCTGACATTATATAAACATTCTTAAACAATATATATTATTAAACAAAAAAAAAAGAACTATTACTGATCAAGTACTAATTTACTTTAAGCCTAGTTGAATTTAAGTATAAAGAGAACGAAGCAGAGCTTCAGCTTGGTCCCACCCCATATTTGAAAGCCAATTGGTAATACGACGCTTATACACTGCAACACTATCACTCTCAGCCAATCTGATCTCTGCTGGTATGTTTCTATAAAGAATATGGCATTGATAAAATGGTATGTGTTTTAAATAAGAATGAGTGAGCCTAGGAAATACAAATCCGGTATTAATATTACTGCGAGTTGTATAGTGATGTTGCGCTGGCACAAAAATATTTTCTTTATTTATTTTAATGTACATAAGTAAAGTTTTAATGAAAAGTTGTCTTATACTAAGAACTGAAAAATCATTAAAAAGTTGAAAGGTAGGATATCTGGAATCTTTCTTTAGAATAGTTTTTATGATAGATCTTTGAGTAATTGCTAATGGCTCCAATATTGTCGGCAGTGCGCCTCCCCACGCCATGATTCCATACAGTAACACTGACTGCACGTAGGCAAAGTATGCATTTCTCAGCTGTTGCAGTGAGAGGATTGCACGAAGCTGAGTGAATGCATAAATAAAACTACGCAATCTGTTTTTCAGGTATTGAACATGTGGAGCCCAGTTTAATTTACAATCAAATATAACTCCCAAATATTTATATTGTTCCACACGCTCAACTGCTTCACAAATGCAATCACTCGCCAATGCATCTCCACAGCAATGCATTTTCAGTGTTCTCTCACCCGGACTAAAATCATTTCTAAGATAAATAGGTAGACATTTTGTTTTTTGAACATTAACAGTAAGCGTATTGTAATCAAACCAAGACTTAATATTGAGTAGATCCAAAGATGCTAATTTATACACCTCATCCCACGTACAGCCAGTAGTCACAACAGCAGTGTCATCAGCAAACAACATTAATTTACTATTTAATTGAATTTGTGATATATTATTAATATATATAAGAAACAAAATAGGCCCGAGCGTGCTTCCTTGCACAACCCCGTAATCTACATTAACTGAGTCACTTACTACACCATTTATAGAAACTACTTGTTTTCGGGAGTCAAAATAAGTTTGAAACCATGTAAGACTTTGATTTCTTACACCAATAGCCTCTAACTTTTCAATCAACTTATTCCTGTCAACCGAGTCAAAAGCTTTAGACAGATCTAAAAATGTAATTAAAATCTTAGAATTATTTCCAAAAGACTCAAAAATCAATTTGGTTAGATCAAAAAATGCATCCGAAGTACTTTTGTTACTTCTAAAACCATACTGAAAATTACTGATTATATTTTCTTGATTCAGGTAATTTAAAAGTTGAATTTTTACGCATTTTTCAATTATCTTAGAAAATACAGTCAAAAGAGATATTGGTCTGTAATTTGATTTAATAGATTTAGTTCCAGATTTAAATAGAGGGATTACTTTTGCAATTTTTAATGCGTTCGGAAAATCACCCGTTCTTAAACTCCGATTTATTATGTAATACAGAGGTTCAATCAACGAGTTGATACAATCTTTTACGAATTTGGCCGGAATGTTATCGATTCCTGGTGCAGAACCTCCTCTTAGACTATGCACCACTTTGATTATGTCGTCTCTGCTAACATGCTGGAAATTGAAAACAGTATCATGTACATGGCCGGCTTCCACCAAGGCAGGTGGCGGCCCCCCAGGTCTCAATGCCGCTGCAAGTTCTGATCCAACAGACGCAAAATAATTATTGAACGAGTTAGAAATAAATTTAGTTTGATCAAGAGTGACAGTGTCGCCGGCAGTCGCGAATTCATTAATGGGGAAAATTTCTTTTTTTGACGGACGGCCTGCTGCCTCATTGACTAGCTGCCAAAATCTCTTAGGATCTCCTTTTGAATCATCTATTTTATTTTTGTAATAATCAAACTTAGTACGTTTTATTAATGAATGAATCATGTTTCTATAAAATATAAATCGCATTCGTAATCTGTAATTATTGGGCTGCTTTATAGACTTCCGATGCAATTTGTCTCGCTCCCGTATTGAATTAATTAGTCCAGCTGTAATCCAGGGCTTAATTTTCCTATTTTTGGAGTTCAAATTCTGTATAGTTGTGTTTTTTATAATAATTTTACTTACAGTATCAATCATATGTGCTGTACAAGTATCAAGATTTATTGTGTCATCTATGACGTTCTGCCAACCTACTTTAGACAAGTCATCACGAGCTTGGATCCAATCAGTTTTGTTTCTTACTGTTAAGTTTTCTGAATTAATTAAATTGCGTTCAGAATGCACAAATAAATAAGTCAATCTATGATCTGTTATTGAGGACTGTAGAACAGCAGAATGAACACTCATTGAGGTCAACAATTTGACAAAAAAATGATCGACACATGTCTGGCTACTAGGTCGAGTTATTTTATCTATGCATGATATAAACCCTGCATCGTATAGAATGTCTAAATAATTGTCTTCTATTGAATTTTGAGCAACGTTCAATATATTGATATTTAAATCCCCAGATATAATTCTCAAGGCACGATTCGGTTGATTATTTACGTAATCTTGTAAGCCGCAAATAAAATTGCGAATGTCTGAATTGGGGCTGCGATAAATACATAAAAGTTCGAATGCCTCACCAGCCCACCGGAAGTTAAGAGATAAGCAGCTCGCCACGCCCCCTAATCGCAGCTGTCGGCAGGTTACAGGGATCGCACTGTCAAAGTAGGCAACAACGCCGTCATTTTGATTTATTGGGTTGTCTGTTTTAAATACATTATAACCATTAATTTGTTCTATATGTGGATCTCCGAGTAACCAAGCTTCGCTCAAAATAACACAATGAATTTTTATAGGCAAATTATTTACAACTACTAGCATTTGATCAATGTTCTTTGAGTAACTTCGAATGTTTTGATGTATGACATTGAAGCCAAAATTATTCCCAATGTTCAAAATATCACTATAATCCTTAACCAACTTACAATCTATTAAAATGTCACCATCATCCCTAGCAATTAAATCTACCATTATGTACAACTTCCTGGTGTTCGGCAAAATACTTTCATCGAAACAAAAAATAAATTTGTTACTATTTAGTTAAAAACTGTATACGTATTAGGGGATAATGGAGGTTAATCATAAAAAAGAAATATAAAATGATGGGTAAAAAATAAATAGATAAAATGAAATGAGGTGAAGGGAGTAAGTTAAAACAATTTTTCTGCTTACGTTTATCATCGCTGATGATGTTAAAAGGAAAGATAAAATTTTATAATCTCCAAATTGTTTACATACAAATTGAAAAGTGGCCTATATTGAATTTTTGAGGACTAATATTTTCATTATCTACAGTTGTTATGTAAAAATCAGTGAATAGTCATTTTATCTCATATAGAAATGCCAATCTTACAAGGAATCCAGACGGCGAAATATGTACAGTATGTTTGCTATTGTCAATTGGATGGCTAAGAATATCCGATCCCTTTATTCTGATCTTGCATTTTATGCTTCCAAATATTTTAAAAACTACTTTTAGGTACGAAGAGCAACTAAAGCAAATGCTTAAATAAAATTTAATATCCTATTTTTAATTTTAAACATGTCTTAAAATGAAATGTCTATGAGAAGGCTTACATAATTAAGTGTATCTGTAATATATATGAAATACACTTATGTAAATAATTAATTCCCTAAATTATGAGATAAACCAATTTTAAAGATAATTTATCCTCGGTACATTACAAAAGACAAAAAAACAAATAAACTTTAACCAATAATAGAATAGCCTATTATGATACGTAATCATTGTACAGTACTAATTAATTTGATTACTTTCGAGGTAAATGCACACAAATAAATCAAACAGAAATTGTACTTATAGTGTACCAATAGTTAAAATGTAAGGCTCAAAAGTATACACAATAAATTACACGATTTCACCTTAAACAATTGTGCTTTAATGACTAAAAATATTCCAAATAACTCAAAAGAACATGACCGCAAGAAAAAATGTTTACACTACGCAAACGGAGTCTATTGAATTGAATGCCTGTACTCATATTTTCCTTACTTTTTTTTGTTAGCAATTAATTTGTTTACAATTAATTCCTACACGAACTGTACAATTAATTAACCAAAAGTTACAATTGCTCTTTTCACCCAGCATACTTTTTAAATACATAATTTTTTAGTTTTTAACTTATTAAGTTAAAAATTACGTTAATTACGTAATTACATAGGTTATTCACAAAGAATTACTGGCGTAGTTTTACTAAAAACAAATAGCTTAATACTCAACAGACACTTAAATTATATTTGCCAAAGTAGGCCTAGTACTACAATTATATTAATTTAATTTGGCATTACATTGAAAAGGAGAAATTTTTATTCATCTATCAAACAATAATGGATTAGTTTTACTATAAAGGTTTTAAAATAATTTTCTGTTCAAAGCAAGTAACAATAAATTTAATTAATGGGAATTCCTAATAATAAAACAAAAATAATCTACTTTATGTGTCCCATTATGTTGTCAATATACAATAGAGACAGTTAATTAATCAATATCAATTCAAATGAGCAAATGGGTTACTTTTCTAAAAAGTGGAGTTAAAAAAAAAAATAATTTAAAATAATTGATTAGATATGAATCATTAAGCACTTACTTCGAAAATAACTTATACAGGATTCTAGGCTACATTCTGGAGTTGTTCGTTTCCGGATTCTTTATTTTCTGTAGTATGGGACTGAGTTGTAGGCTGGACCTGCTGTGGAGCTTGAGGGGGTGCGGACTGCCACTGTTTCCGAAGTTCTGAGAGATTTCGCACCCGCACAATTCTGCCAGTCGCTGTCGGCTTGACGATTACACGGCCATCCGTCACCCACGCTGCTGCTAGGTTGTGCTGCTTCACCATCTCACGGGCTTTGTTGAAAATATCACGGGTAGTTGGTGTCAGATGGTCATTGAGGTAGACCTGCTGTTTAGGGAAGCTAGCATGGATATCCTGGGCATACAAACAGGCATACAGTGTTGTATCCATCCAATTTGCTTACCCTTTTTATACCCCCACCAACTATACAATTTATGTGGGTCAAGGTCACGTAAAGATACCCTTTGAGCGGGGGATAGACCACTAAGCAGCATGCTAGTCCATTGCCGCAAAGTGATCTATCCCCCGCTCTATTCCGCAGACCACACTCAAGTCCAAGTCCACATCCATATGTTACACTTTATTATTACTGCCACCAAGTAATTGTCACTCGCACATTTACTTGGTTTTGATAAAGGTACTGCACAAACTCCATATTGGTTGTTTGTTCGTTATACAAATGCATCATGAAATATGCAATCTTATCGATTGCGGCATTGTCCAACGGTTCGCAATTCACAAGTTCCAATGTGCCCTGGCTGGTCTTATCCTCTATAAGTTCCACCACTTCGTTGATGTCTTCTTCCAAGAGGATGAACTCAACACTGAAGCTCTCCATTGTTGTTGTTGATAGTGTCTAGACAAATGCTTGACTAAATACTTTATTCATCAGTCCTACATATATACCAATTTCCCCCTCCTATTACCCATTCCCCCTCTACCTTTATATAGGTCAAGGCCATCCAATAATACCCTTTGAGCGGGGGATAGACCACTAAGCAGCATGCTAGTCCATTGCCGCAAAGTGATCTATCCCCCGCTCTGTATTCCACACAAGTCCTAGTCTTTACACACACATAAGCCCCCCAGTCTTTTACACTTACTCATATACTCTGTCCTCCCTGCCAATTAAGAGTTCCCCATGTTTGCCACTATTTTCAATTAACCTTTCCAAGTCCCAAAACACAATGTCCAAATTAACCAAGTTCGCTCGTCCAATTTGAAACACACTATTCCCCCCAAAGTCACTTGCTCTCACTTGTTGTCCTGTATACTGCTTCTTCTTCCACGCTACAATCACTACCCTACCTTCTTCAACAACCATTCTTTTAACATTATCATACACCTTCTTCAACATCCCTCTACAGTTTAAATAGTTTATGGTTACATACTCCCACTCCTTACCAATGATCAGTGATCCACTCATTTTCTAGCGTTCCACTGGAAGGTTCAAAGCAGAATGAAGTCGGGATGTACAGACCCCCCTCTTTTATACCAGTTAACCGGTTGTCCTTGCTGTAAAGTGGGTCAAGGTCATCCAATGCTACCCTTTGAGCGGGGGATAGACCACTAAGCAGCATGCTAGTCCATTGCCGCAAAGTAGTCTATCCCCCGCTCTGTATTCTACACACACACACACACACACACACACATGTCCCTGTCCAAGTCTTTCATTACATACCCAATATATATTCAGTTCCTTCATCATCACTATCACTCATCACTGCTTCCACAAACTCCACAGGATTAAAGTTAAATTGTTTCAATTGTTCTTTTAAGTTTTCAATTTGTTGGTCCTTTACTTCTAAAACACTGTGAAGGTGTGATATGTAGTCCGCTGCCTCGTTGATGCTTGCTACTCTCGGATCGCCTAACTTCAAGCTGGGAACTACACCCTGCAGTTTGTAGTACGCCATACGCCTTTCTTGCTCCTGCCGTTGACCAGGACTGAGCAAGCCTTGCCCGTCTTGGCTCACCTCCAGCAAGGTCCGTAGCATTGGAGCTTTGCAGGCGTTTGCCCGAGCAACAGTTATGCTGTGGAATGGTCGAGCAGGTCCACGAGTAGCAGGCAGGACGTTGGCAGCACGCCTTCTTGAAGAAGAAGAGGAAGCCTGAGAAGTTTTGCAGTTGGAAGCCATGTTGAAGTGAGGTATTCAGCTAAGCGATACAAAGCAGAATAACCAAACTGCACATCAATACCCGTATATATACACTTATCAGTGGTGGGGGTACTAGCTAGCCTTGGTAAAGTGGGTCAAGGCCATCCAAAAACATTACCAGAACGGGGGATAGATCACTAAGTGGCATGTTAGTCCATTGCCACAGAGTGATCTATCCCCCGCTCTGTATTTCACATTCACGCACACATTCATACATACACACAAGTCCCAGTCCAAGTCTTTACCCACACACCTATCCACTCTCATCCTCACTATCATCACTGTCCAACAGGCTTTCACACTTCTTAATCAGTTTTTCCCATTTACTCCTGACATAAAGTAGCTCCCTGCGAGTATTCTCTAGCATTCTGTCCCTTTGCTCTATCACTTCGTCGTACCACTCGATGATGTTTGGTGGAGTCTGAGTTGATGCATCCGTCGTGGTTGGTTGAGACGCTCCGCTGCTCCGCAACTCCTTCCTCACAGGACCAAAGCCGGAGAATCGGACACGACTCCTTGACGAAGGCCCCGATCGGATTGGTCCAATGCTCGGGCTGGAGTTGGAGGCGACCGGGCCAGAGGTAGAGGCTGGGACGTTCATAGCAGACATGGTGGTGTTCAGCTTAACGGTGTAAAGCAGAATGAGAGGACGGTTGATCACCACTCCTATATATACCCATTTCTAGTGGTGGGGATAACACGGGGGGGGGGGGGGGGTTAATAAAAATTTTGCTTAGTCTTCCCGGTCATCAGTTTTACATACCTTTAGCACACCCATTATTTTGGTTTCTTCAATAACTTTACACACCTCAAACACCCAAGCAAACAGCTCATCTATGTTGTTATAATTAATTTTTGTCCAGTGTTCATACTTATGAGTTTGGTTGTTTATAATACATAGATAAAATGTAGACCCGTCTCGTCTTATACAATACTCAACTTCCATTCTATGCTGGTTTAGCACTTCCCAAGCATTGTGTTGATCTATCAAGAAGTCACCACCTTTGTAATTGTACCGTGACATGTTTACCACGGAGCACAGAAACAGACTGAAGCAAATGAACGGCTAATACAAGCTTAGTAAGAGCGTTAGAGTGGGGGGTATCACGTGATACACAACATTAGTTGTAAGGTTAGCAGTTTACTTTAAACAGTAATTTATATGGGTCAAGGTCATTCAAACTTTAAAAAATTTTTACCTCCAAACACTTGTAGCAAGCTACAAGCGTTTGGAGGTAAGTTTTTTATTTGTTAAAGATTTTTGTAACTTAGTCTTCACCCTCAAGGACACGGTTTGAGATTGTCCCAGTGAGTTTACATCACCGCCAGGTTAAAGTATTATACAAGTCAAGTGTTTTTTTTTTATTACTTGACTTGTATAATACCCCTCTCCCTTACTTTAAGAGGGTTAAGACTAAATTTGGAAAAATAATTTGGAAAAAGACTTTTAAATATTGTCCAACACAACCTAACAATTTTGGTTTTTTGGTGAGCCCATGTCCTAGTCCATTTCCCAAACAGATAGGCATCCTTTTCTTCGAATTAAATAAGCCCCGGGGACAAAAAATTCTCTTTGTACCATCGCAGGTGGTACTTTCATTCTATGAAGGCGGCCATCACCTTTTAGAATGATTTGCACATTTATGTTAAATGCTCCATAAGCTTGAACAATGAAATAATATTTTTTGTCCCTCTTGAGCCTATTAATTTTCAGCTTCTGCGGACTGTTGGGGTGTTTGAACTTGGACTTTTCAGGCATAATATTAAGACTATAGGGCTTTGGTGTCGGAATTTTGATTTTCTTATTCAAGTGTCGTTGGCAACGATCTTTTTCTGGAAGAGCAAAACTCGGACAACAAAGAACCACAGCCTCTCTGCTAAACCAAACATAATCGCATTTATCACGCTTGCCAGCAGGGCATTTAACACGATTACGTTTCTTTTGTGTTGGACTCTTAGTGTTTTGGAGCTTCTCCGAATTAGGCTGGCTAGAAGAAATAGGGGTGGAAGGGGGTGGAAGAGGCAAAGATTGGTCAAAAGGAATGGAGCAAACAATTTTGGGTGGGGTAGGAGAGCGTGTTAGGTCTATGGAGGGAAGTTCAGGGGAAAAGATGGATTTACGGGGTGCTTTGGTTGGTGTGGATGGCATGGGGGATATGGGTGAGGGACATTGTGATTTGGTATAGGATAGGATTTTTCGGGTTCTGCTGTAGGGGGTTATCCTCGACCTGGACGTCTCTTCGAAGACTGCAGACTCCGATCCTGAGTCCGATAGCAGCGAGAGTGCTGGAGAGGCTACCGGGACTCGACCGCTGAGTTTTCCTGACGATGGTGGAGGTGCACCGGCCTCTTCCACTGTCGGCGGTAATGGCGACAGGCTGGGCATTGAGGCGGGCTGTGGTGGCGGCGGCGGCGGTGGTGGCATCGTCAGGCAGCTCAAGATGTTTGCAGTCATCAGATATTCCATGATCGAGGTGGAGGATGATGGAGGTTGAGTCGTGTCGGTTGAGGTTGAAGCTGGCGGGTAGTTTTTCAGTTTAAGGCCCATTTTACCCATTGTAATGAATGGACTTAATGAAAAGAATAGATGAGAATAAAAAAGTGAAGTTATTAAAAATGATCTCAAGAACAAGAGAGAACCTGTCCGTACGGGAGCTTGGACGGGAATGAGAAGTGCATGCAGCCGGGCCGCCTTATATTCCCACCGGGGCTGCCACGCCCAGAATATCAGGGGTGGGGGTGGGGGTGGGGGTGGGGGTGGGGGTGGGGGGGGGTTCGCACTTTTTGTCGGGGGGGGGGGGCTCGCACTTTTTCAAAAAATAAACCCCACTTGGGACATTTATGTTGCCATCGCTGAAGCCTCCCAAGAGACCCAACTATAAACAATTCCAAACTTGTGCGTTACTAATACCTAACTGTTAACTTTTAAAAGACCTCTATATATATAAACTGTGTTAGTAAGATCTGACTGTTAAAGATTTTGAAAACTTTTATATTTAGGTCAAGGTCACGAAAAAACTTTAAAAAAATTAAGTTGGCGGCACTTGGTCGGCAGTTGGTCGCACTTTTTGTCGGGGGGGGGGGGGGGTGGGGGGGGGGGTTCGCACTTTTTGTCGGGGGGGGGGTTCGCACTTTTTGTCGGGGGGGGGGGTTCGCACTTTTTGTCGGGGGGGGGGGTCAGGTAAGTTATGTGGGTCAAGGTCACCCACAACACTTGTACTCTAAGTGTTGGCTATACCCCCACCACAACTGGGTCCCTAGGCTGCACAACACCGCTTCGCCAGTATGTCTCCGGCTTCCATGCGGTGCGTCTCGCTGTTCTCTAGCTCTCTATATGTAAGTAATTTTACAAGTTCTGAATGTAGGTCACTACACTTTAACTCTGGGACGATATCGACTTGTAGTATTTCAGTGTTTTGACTCAAGGTCATCACACTTTAACTCTAGCACATCGGTTATCGTACCAGAGGTGCTCAATAACCTAACTTGTAATGTTTAGGGTGGCGTTTTCACGCCACGTGGTATCGCCATGAGTGTCCAGTCCAAGTTTTAAGTTAAATTAATTTTACTGTAATCTTTTCCATTTCCGCTTCGTTTTGCCAAAGTATAAGGTGTCGCTTAATAAAGTGGTATTTCTCTAAAGTTATAGGAGATTGCAAGGATACAATTAGTTTATTTAGGAGACTCTTCATCTTGGAGTTTAACACAATTTCCACTTTGACTTTGCTTCCTCGGCTCTCACAGCCTAAGCTGTACAGAAATGTTTCTTCTAGTGCCAACTCGGGCCAAGAGAACAGTGTGTTGACTGTAGGACAGCTCATGGTGAAGTGATGCGATACTCCAGCGTACTACCTCACCTTCCCCCACCACTGTGACCTTCCCCCACTCCTGTTGTTTCCCCACCTCTTTTCCCTTGACTCATGCGCTACGAGCAGTCTCTCAGTATTGTGCGGACTTTTGTGAGGGGAAGCCATGTCGCGGGACACTTTAGGTAAGAAACTTAGCCGTGTTAAGGCTTTATTAGTTGCTCACTGTCCACCACTCAAAGTTAAGAGAGTTTCGACTTTAGCTAAGTGGCGCAAACTGTTGCGCGGACACCCTAAGTTTTATACAAAACAGACTAATGTCAGTTTTACTGATGAGGATTTGTTTAAAATATTGGATGAAATGACTTTTCCTTGCAAAATTCAGTTAGTTACTCCCATTCCTGACAGTTTAGAGTCTTAGTCTCTCAAGCTGATATACCTAGCATACACAGAGCCTGACAGTCAGTCACTCGGTGGCTGTCGTGGGGTGCGCATCGGTGTCGGCGCTCCGTTGTT
>JAQYXR010001596.1:0-29648 GCA_030545055.2 Neoaliturus tenellus | reverse complement strand
AAAACACTCTTTAATGCAAACTTTAAGCAAAATCTAACAGCTAGATTTCGAGATCGTGGAACACACATCCCTTCAGATATTTCTCGTATTATAGTATAGGATTGCCAATTTTTAAAGTTATAATTGTATGGTTATCTTAACTCAAAATATCTGCTCAATAAACAGCTGAGTTTATGATAAAAAATTTTTACTTTAACATCTGCTTAGTTACACGTGCAGATCCAAAAATCTTCTTCCCATTAGATTAACATTGGAACTTCAAGAACCAATGAGGCAAAGCTCAGGTAACTTTTGATAATTCTGGTATTTTTCCTTGCGTCCTTGGCCCTCAAGCTTTAAAATGAGCCATCATACGTTACCCTATCTTTCTTCTAACTCGAGATATTTCGTGGGGACCGATTCACTTACGGAATTATATATATAGATTATTCAACCTAATAATGCACCATGGTGTGTCGGATTTCTAATTGGGATCTATGATGATAATGTGTACAATTGAGTTATTAAAATATTATCTTTCTGCTATTAGCCTAACTTTAATTTATATTTTATTTTGAATTTTTTTATTTATTTTTTATACACGGAATATTTAATTTACAATTATCACACAAAATAATTAATATTAAAAGAAATGCAAAGATTCTATTATAAAATTAAAAATCTCCAAGACCAATTGCAAACCAGACTCTAACCATTCTAATAGGCTATACCAAATTGAAAGACATGACCTCATCCTAACCAAGTGCAATTGGTTTTTGTTTATGAGACTTAATGTAGGCCTGATAAATAAGTAGCCTAAATAATTATCCTTGTAAGGCAGTGTTAATTTCTCAAGCTTTTATAAAAGAAGAGAAGCAATATATTGGATAAATTTACAGACTTATTACGACACATTGACGCTGCTCTACACATGAATGGTTCATATCCAAATAAGGATGAGTGAGAGGGTGACCTCTTTATTATCATAATAGTATTCCCATAAAATCTTGGGGAAATTATCCGCAAAGTGATCTACCTATATATAAGTGAGCTTGAAAAGTACCTCAAGTTAAACCCGAGTTATACATAATACAGTATCAATTAATTTATATCAGCTTAATGTAACACACACAGGACTACAGTCGACCTCTGAAACTGAGAGGATGGATGGATTCGAACATAGACAGATAAATTTAATCAATCGTTCAATCTGCTAGGCTCGGCCTGGACGAACGAACCGAACACTAACTTTTAACCAAGTTGACTTGATTTGAATCAGTTCAGTACTCGTGAGTGGGAGTAGAACCAAGGAATGAAGATTCGTTCATTATTTGGCACATGCGCAATGGCCTAATCTTTATTCCTGCGATGAAACAGTCGCGCCTTAATTACACTAGAGGGACCACTGTTTATCAGGGACAAGGTCACGCGGTGTGATACATTGATGACGTAACGTGTAGTCACAATCCCCCTGGCTACTAAGTTACTACTAGTTACTACTAAGAAGTTACTACTAAGAACTACTAAGTTAATCCCAAGGATAAGTTGACACAAATTTCCTTTTACTTTCCTAAAATGCCTAATCTATACAGGAAAATTCCGGTTACTGCTAAAAGTGGCAAAATTCTTCTATGCCACTTAACTAGGACAAAAATGCTACCTAAATATTAACATAAATCAATTTGCAAAACCTGCCCTTAATAAATTTTTATCAATTTTAATACCATGATCAGTTCTTCCCATTGTTTTTATCAAATAAGTTAAAAATTGAGGAATTGGTTGCATGTGATTATTTTTCTGTCTCTCACTTTGTAAAGATTCTTTGTATGCATTGTTAAAAGTAAAAAACAGTTACCTATTAAAAATAAATGCAAAGTTCAATATAAAACAAGGAATCTACGTGCATGTTGTGTTCATTCGGTGCATTAACAATCCCTTTGTCTGCATTTTTCAATAATGAAAACATTCTCTGTCTAACAAAACCTTTCTGGATACACATTACAATTTACTGTTTTATTAAGATTTTTGTAAATTTTTTCAAAAACTATTCTGCTATAAAATAATGTAATTTTTAAAAGAATATAATTTGTTTAATCTAAATTTATGGACGAGGATATATATATATATATATATATATATATATATATATATATATATATATATATATATGTGTGTGTGTAATATGATGGACTTGGAAACTACTAAACCGTTTGCCATTAGTTTTTGTATATCCCTCAAGGGTTGGCTCCACAACCATTTCTCCCGCCGAGTAGTGCTTCTTGTTACGCTTGATGTCAAGAATGCCTTCAACTCGGCAAGGTGGGTCGATATGTTGGATGCGCTTCGCAACACCTTTCGTATTCCTGCATATCTGTTGCGGCTCATCGAGGATTATCTACGCTCTCGAAGCCTGATTTATGACACGAGGGACGGAACGCGGACGATGGAAGTCACTTCTGGTGCCGCACAAGGTTCAATACTCGGCCCGGATCTCTGGAACGTTGCCTATGACAGCCTCCTGAGGTCCGAGATGCCTGAGGAAACCACTTTGGTTGGGTACGCCGATGACGTTGCAGCTCTCATTGCTGCACGCAACGTTGAGCTGGCCCAACTGAAGTTGAACCGAGTTATGCGGGTGGTCAACAACTGGATGTCCGATCACGGTCTCTCGCTTGCTCTCAGTAAGACGGAGATTGTGATCCTCACGAAGAAGAGGATCGACACCGTCGTCCCACTCCGAGTGGGAAGGGAGGTGGTCACATCAACTCGTGCCGCCAAATACCTCGGGGTTATGGTGGACACCAAGTTAAGCTGGAGGGATCAGATCTTTCGTACGGCGGACAAGGCCGCTAAGGTAGTCACTTACCTTAGTAGGCTGATGGCCAATGTCGGGGGTCCCCGATCCAGCAGAAGACGTCTGTTGATGTCCGCGGTCCAGTCCGTGCTCCTTTACGGGGCAGAGGTGTGGGCAGGCGCTCTAGATAAGGAGTGCTACAGGTTGCGACTCGCCCGGGTTCAGCGTCAAGCTGCGCTCCGGGTGTGTTCCGCCTACCGGACAGTGTCCGAGCCTGCCGTCCTGGTGGTCGCCGGAGTCATCCCGGTCAAGCTCTTGGCAGGGGAGAGGAAAGCGATTTACCAGAGACAAGGCGAGATCGGCAAGGACACGGCAAGAACCGAAGAGCGCTCCCGAACCTTCCAGCAGTGGCAACACAGCTGGGAGCACGACACCCGAGGACGATGGACTGCGCGACTCATCGAGCAGGTCCAACCATGGGTGGAAAGGCGGCATGGCGAGGTGGACTACTACCTCACGCAGTTCCTGACAGGTCACGGCTACTTCAAGTCGTACCTGAACCGGATGGGCAAGACCGGTTCACCGGATTGCATCTACTGCCCGGGCGTTCCCGATGACGCGGAACACACCTTCTTCCGCTGTTCGCGTTGGGAAAGGCCCCGCCTGGAGGCCACAAGAAAACTCGGTGTTTTTTCGGTGGACACGGTCTGCCAAAAGATTATGGAGGATGAGGGCAACTGGGATTGTTTGTCACAGTTCGTCCGGGGTATCCTCCTGGAAAAGAAAACCGTTTTGGACCACGAAGTGGCCCAGATCCCTTGACCGAACAGCTGGATAAGGAGCGAGCCCCATGGGCGTAAGCCAAATTTAGGCCTAGCCTGACGTAATGTGATAAACAATTCCAGGTTAGAATCCTAAAGAGTAGAGGAGGTTTTTTAGTGGGTAAACCCGTTTTTTAGGGGAGTCCCACACTACAGGCTGGCCACCTGTGTGCGTAATGCATTTTCCCTGCCTCTCCCTCAAAAAAAAAAAAAAAAAAAAAAAAAAAAAAAAAAAAGGGTTGGCTCCAGGACCATCATAAACATAACCATGTCTGGTTTGTTTTGGAGATTATAATCTGAGTTATTTATTAGCAAAAATAATATGGCAAAAAATGTTTCTTTGTGATTACTTCTATAAACAGCTATTCTCATTTCAAGTATTGGGATAAGTGCTCATCAAAGTATTGAGGGAAGATTATTATTAAAAAACTAGAAAACATGATAGACTTGCGGAGAGTGAGCGTAGCGAAAGAGCGAAATCTGACGAAAAGTGAGCGTAGCAAACGACCTCTCCTGACGAGCAAAGATTCCTCAGGTTGGTATTCCTGAGCATGCCGGGTAATGCTAATGGAAATTTATTATTGTCTTGAATTTAACAACTCATTATTGCAAAATGATGACAAAAACACGTGCTAGTGAATTTACATTAACCCAAACGTACTCATATGATTTATTAAATTTATGAAGTCCCTGTTACCACAATCTCAGTGATGGCCAGACCGCGATTACACTGCACACGAGTGATCAGTGTCTATCAGGGACAAGATCATGAAACGTGATATATTGTGATGATGACGTCACGTGAAGCCACAATCCCAGTGATGACAAGGCCGCAATTACACTTGATACGAGGGATCATAATCTATCAGGAACAAGTCACGCAGTGTGATATATTATGTTGATGAGGTCACGTGCCGCCACAATCCCAGTGATGATCTGGCCGCAATTACACTTGATACGAGGGATCCTAATCTATAAGGGAAGAGTCACGCAGTGTGATATATTATGTTGATGAGGTCACGTGCCGCCACAATCCCAGTGATGATCTGGCCGCAATTATTACACTTGATACGAGGGATCATAATCTATAAGGGAAGAGTCACGCAGTGTGATATATTATGTTGATGAGGTCACGTGCCGCCACAATCCCAGTGATGATCTGGCCGCAATTATTACACTTGATACGAGGGATCATAATCTATCAGGGACAAGTCACGCAGTGTGATATATTATGTCGATGACGTCACGTGCCGCCACAATCCCAGTGATGACCAGGCCGCAATTACACTTGATACGAGGGATCCTAATCTATAAGGGACAAGTCACGCAGTGTGATATATTATGTTGATGAGGTCACGTGCCGCCACAATCCCAGTGATGACCAGGCCGCAATTACACTTGATACGAGGGATCCTAATCTATAAGGGACAAGTCACGCAGTGTGATATATTATGTTGATGAGGTCACGTGCCGCCACAATCCCAGTGATGACCAGGCCGCAATTACACTAGATACGAGGGATCCTAATCTATAAGGGACAAGTCACGCAGTGTGATATATTATGTTGATGAGGTCACGTGTCGCCACAATCCCAGTGATGACCAGGCCGCAATTACACTTGATACGAGGGATCCTAATCTATAAGGGACAAGTCACGCAGTGTGATATATTATGTTGATGAGGTCACGTGCCGACACAATCCCAGTGATGATCTGGCCGCAATTATTACACTTGATACGAGGGATCATAATCTATCAGGGACAAGTCACGCAGTGTAATATATTATGTTGATGAGGTCACGTGCCGCCACAATCCCAGTGATGACCAGTCCGCAATTACACTTGATACGAGGGATCCTAATCTATAAGGGACAAGTCACGCAGTGTGATATATTATGTTGATTAGGTCACGTGCCGCCACAATCCCAGTGATGACCAGGCCGCAATTACACTAGATACGAGGGATCCTAATCTATAAGGGACAAGTCACGCAGTGTGATATATTATGTTGATGAGGTCACGTGCCGCCACAATCCCAGTGATGACCAGGCCGCAATTACACTTGATACGAGGGATCCTAATCTATAAGGGACAAGTCACGCAGTGTGATATATTATGTTGATGAGGTCACGTGCCGCCACAATCCCAGTGATGACCAGGCCGCAATTACAATTGATACGAGGGATCCTAATCTATAAGGGACAAGTCACGCAGTGTGATATATTATGTTGATGAGGTCACGTGCCGACACAATCCCAGTGATGACCAGGCCGCAATTACACTTGATACGAGGGATCCTAATCTATAAGGGACAAGTCACGCAGTGTGATATATTATGTTGATGAGGTCACGTGCCGCCACAATCCCAGTGATGACCAGGCCGCAATTACACTAGATACGAGGGATCCTAATCTATAAGGGACAAGTCACGCAGTGTGATATATTATGTTGATGAGGTCACGTGTCGCCACAATCCCAGTGATGACCAGGCCGCAATTACACTTGATACGAGGGATCCTAATCTATAAGGGACAAGTCACGCAGTGTGATATATTATGTTGATGAGGTCACGTGCCGCCACAATCCCAGTGATGACCAGGCCGCAATTACACTAGATACGAGGGATCCTAATCTATAAGGGACAAGTCACGCAGTGTGATATATTATGTTGATGAGGTCACGTGCCGACACAATCCCAGTGATGATCTGGCCGCAATTATTACACTTGATACGAGGGATCATAATCTATCAGGGACAAGTCACGCAGTGTAATATATTATGTTGATGAGGTCACGTGCCGCCACAATCCCAGTGATGACCAGGCCGCAATTACACTTGATACGAGGGATCCTAATCTATAAGGGACAAGTCACGCAGTGTGATATGTTGATGAAGTCACGTGTCGCCACAATCCCAGTGATGACCAGGCCGCAATTACACTTGATACGAGGGATCCTAATCTATAAGGGACAAGTCACGCAGTGTGATATATTATGTTGATTAGGTCACGTGCCGCCACTATCCCAGTGAAGACCAGGCCGCAATTACACTAGATACGAGGGATCCTAATCTATAAGGGACAAGTCACGCAGTGTGATATATTATGTTGATGAGGTCACGTGCCGCCACAATCCCAGTGATGACCAGGCCGCAATTACACTTGATACGAGGGATCCTAATCTATAAGGGACAAGTCACGCAGTGTGATATATTATGTTGATGAGGTCACGTGCCGCCACAATCCCAGTGATGACCAGGCCGCAATTACAATTGATACGAGGGATCCTAATCTATAAGGGACAAGTCACGCAGTGTGATATATTATGTTGATGAGGTCACGTGCCGACACAATCCCAGTGATGACCAGGCCGCAATTACACTTGATACGAGTGATCCTAATCTATAAGGGACAAGTCACGCAGTGTGATATATTATGTTGATGAGGTCACGTGCCGCCACAATCCCAGTGATGACCAGGCCGCAATTACACGTGATACGAGGGATCCTAATCTATAAGGGACAAGTCACGCAGTGTAATATATTATGTTGATGAGGTCACGTGCCGCCACAATCCCAGTGATGACCAGGCCGCAATTACACTTGATACGAGGGATCCTAATCTATAAGGGACAAGTCACGCAGTGTGATATATTATGTTGATGAGGTCACGTGCCGACACAATCCCAGTGATGACCAGGGGCCCGTTTCATAAAAAACTACAAACTAATATTATTGGTTGTAACTTATAAATTTCCATTAGATTTGCATTAGGCGATCAGCTGATTTACTAATAATATTAGTTTGTAGTTTTTTATGAAACGGGCCCCTGGCCGCAATTACACTTGATACGAGGGATCCTAATCTATAAGGGACAAGTCACGCAGTGTGATATATTATGTTGATGAGGTCACGTGCCGCCACAATCCCAATGATGACCAGGCCGCAATTACACTTGATACGAGGGATCCTAATCTATAAGGGACAAGTCACGCAGTGTGATATATTATGTTGATGAGGTCACGTGCCGACACAATCCCAGTGATGATCTGGCCGCAATTACACCGAATACGAGGGATCATAATCTATCAGGGACAAGTCACGCAGTGTGATATATTATGTTGATGAGGTCACGTGCCGACACAATTCCAGTGATGATCTGGCCGCAATTACACTGAATACGAGGGATCATAATCTATCAGGGACAAGTCACGCAGTGTGATATATTATGTTGATGAGGTCACGTGCCGACACAATTCCAGTGATGATCTGGCCGCAATTAAACTGAATACGAGGGATCATAATCTATCAGGGACAAGTCACGCAGTGTGATATATTATGTTGATGAGGTCACGTGCCGACACAATTCCAGTGATGATCTGGCCGCAATTACACTGAATACGAGGGATCATTATCTATCAGGGACAAGTCACGCAGTGTGATATATTATGTTGATGAGGTCACGTGCCGCCACAATCCCAGTGATGACCAGGCCGCAATTACACTTGATACGAGGGATCCTAATCTATAAGGGACAAGTCACGCAGTGTAATATATTATGTTGATGAGGTCACGTGCCGCCACAATCCCAGTGATGACCAGGCCGCAATTACACTAGATACGAGGGATCCTAATCTATAAGGGACAAGTCACGCAGTGTGATATATTTTGTTGATGAGGTCACGTGCCGCCACAATCCCAGTGATGACCAGGCCGCAATTACACTTGATACGAGGGATCCTAATCTATAAGGGACAAGTCACGCAGTGTAATATATTATGTTGATGAGGTCACGTGCCGCCACAATCCCAGTGATGACCAGGCCGCAATTACACTTGATACGAGGGATCCTAATCTATAAGGGACAAGTCACGCAGTGTAATATATTATGTTGATAAGGTCACGTGCCGCCACAATCCCAGTGATAACCAGGCCGCAATTACACTTGATACGAGGGATCCTAATCTATAAGGGACAAGTCACGCAGTGTGATATATTATGTTGATGAGGTCACGTGCCGCCACAATCCCAGTGATGACCAGGCCGCAATTACACTTGATACGAGGGATCCTAATCTATAAGGGACAAGTCGCGCAGTGTAATATATTATGTTGATGAGGTCACGTGCCGCCACAATCCAGTGATGACCAGGCCGCAATTACACTTGATACGAGGGATCCTAATCTATAAGGGACAAGTCACGCAGTGTGATATATTATGTTGATGAGGTCACGTGCCGCCACAATCCCAGTGATGACCAGGCCGCAATTACACTTGATACGAGGGATCCTAATCTATAAGGGACAAGTCACGCAGTGTAATATATTATGTTGATGAGGTCACGTGCCGCCACAATCCCAGTGATGACCAGGCCGCAATTACACTTGATACGAGGGATCCTAATCTATAAGGGACAAGTCACGCAGTGTGATATATTATGTTGATGAGGTCACGTGCCGCCACAATCCCAGTGATGACCAGGCCGCAATTACACTTGATACGAGGGATCCTAATCTATAAGGGACAAGTCACGCAGTGTGATATATTATGTTGATGAGGTCACGTGCCGACACAATCCCAGTGATGACCAGGGGCCCGTTTCATAAAAAACTACAAACTAATATTATTGGTTGTAACTTATAAATTTCCATTAGATTTGCATTAAGCGATCAGCTGATTTACTAATAATATTAGTTTGTAGTTTTTTATGAAACGGGCCCCTGGCCGCAATTACACTTGATACGAGGGATCCTAATCTATAAGGGACAAGTCACGCAGTGTGATATATTATGTTGATGAGGTCACGTGCCGCCACAATCCCAATGATGACCAGGCCGCAATTACACTTGATACGAGGGATCCTAATCTATAAGGGACAAGTCACGCAGTGTGATATATTATGTTGATGAGGTCACGTGCCGACACAATCCCAGTGATGATCTGGCCGCAATTACACCGAATACGAGGGATCATAATCTATCAGGGACAAGTCACGCAGTGTGATATATTATGTTGATGAGGTCACGTGCCGACACAATTCCAGTGATGATCTGGCCGCAATTACACTGAATACGAGGGATCATAATCTATCAGGGACAAGTCACGCAGTGTGATATATTATGTTGATGAGGTCACGTGCCGACACAATTCCAGTGATGATCTGGCCGCAATTAAACTGAATACGAGGGATCATAATCTATCAGGGACAAGTCACGCAGTGTGATATATTATGTTGATGAGGTCACGTGCCGACACAATTCCAGTGATGATCTGGCCGCAATTACACTGAATACGAGGGATCATAATCTATCAGGGACAAGTCACGCAGTGTGATATATTATGTTGATGAGGTCACGTGCCGCCACAATCCCAGTGATGACCAGGCCGCAATTACACTAGATACGAGGGATCCTAATCTATAAGGGACAAGTCACGCAGTGTGATATATTTTGTTGATGAGGTCACGTGCCGCCACAATCCCAGTGATGACCAGGCCGCAATTACACTTGATACGAGGGATCCTAATCTATAAGGGACAAGTCACGCAGTGTAATATATTATGTTGATGAGGTCACGTGCCGCCACAATCCCAGTGATGACCAGGCCGCAATTACACTTGATACGAGGGATCCTAATCTATAAGGGACAAGTCACGCAGTGTAATATATTATGTTGATGAGGTCACGTGCCGCCACAATCCCAGTGATGACCAGGCCGCAATTACACTTGATACGAGGGATCGTAATCTATAAGGGACAAGTCACGCAGTGTGATATATTATGTTGATGAGGTCACGTGCCGCCACAATCCAGTGATGACCAGGCCGCAATTACACTTGATACGAGGGATCCTAATCTATAAGGGACAAGTCGCGCAGTGTAATATATTATGTTGATGAGGTCACGTGCCGCCACAATCCCAGTGATGACCAGGCCGCAATTACACTTGATACGAGGGATCCTAATCTATAAGGGACAAGTCACGCAGTGTAATATATTATGTTGATGAGGTCACGTGCCGCCACAATCCCAGTGATGACCAGGCCGCAATTACACTTGATACGAGGGATCCTAATCTATAAGGGACAAGTCACGCAGTGTGATATATTATGTTGATGAGGTCACGTGCCGCCACAATCCCAGTGATGACCAGGCCGCAATTACACTTGATACGTGGGATCCTAATCTATAAGGGACAAGTCACGCAGTTTGATATATTATGTTGATGAGGTCACGTGCCGCCACAATCCCAGTGATGACCAGGCCGCAATTACACGTGATACGAGGGATCCTAATCTATAAGGGACAAGTCACGCAGTGTGATATATTATATTGATGAGGTCACGTGCCGACACAATCCCAGTGATTACCAGGCCGCAATTACACTTGATACGAGGGATCCTAATCTATAAGGGACAAGTCAAGCAGTGTGATATATTATGTTGATGAGGTCACGTGCCGCCACAATCCCAATGATGACCAGGCCGCAATTACACTTGATACGAGGGATCCTAATCTATAAGGGACAAGTCACGCAGTGTGATATATTATGTTGATGAGGTCACGTGCCGACACAATCCCAGTGATGATCTGGCCGCAATTACACTGAATACGAGGGATCATAATCTATCAGGGACAAGTCACGCAGTGTGATATATTATGTTGATGAGGTCACGTGCCGACACAATCCCAGTGATGATCTGGCCGCAATTACACTGAATACGAGGGATCATAATCTATCAGGAACAAGTCACGCAGTGTGATATATTATGTTGATGAGGTCACGTGCCGACACAATTCCAGTGATGATCTGGCCGCAATTACACTGAATACGAGGGATCATAATCTATCAGGGACAAGTCACGCAGTGTGATATATTATGTTGATGAGGTCACGTGCCGACACAATTCCAGTGATGATCTGGCCGCAATTAAACTGAATACGAGGGATCATAATCTATCAGGGACAAGTCACGCAGTGTGATATATTATGTTGATGAGGTCACGTGCCGCCACAATCCCAGTGATGACCAGGCCGCAATTACACTGAATACGAGGGATCATAATCTATCAGGGACAAGTCACGCAGTGTAATATATTATGTTGATGAGGTCACGTGCCGCCACAATCCCAGTGATGACCAGGCCGCAATTACACTTGATACGAGGGATCCTAATCTATAAGGGACAAGTCACGCAGTGTGATATGTTGATGAAGTCACGTGTCGCCACAATCCCAGTGATGACCAGTCCGCAATTACACTTGATACGAGGGATCCTAATCTATAAGGGACAAGTCACGCAGTGTGATATATTATGTTGATTAGGTCACGTGCCGCCACAATCCCAGTGATGACCAGGCCGCAATTACACTAGATACGAGGGATCCTAATCTATAAGGGACAAGTCACGCAGTGTGATATATTATGTTGATGAGGTCACGTGCCGCCACAATCCCAGTGATGACCAGGCCGCAATTACACTTGATACGAGGGATCCTAATCTATAAGGGACAAGTCACGCAGTGTGATATATTATGTTGATGAGGTCACGTGCCGCCACAATCCCAGTGATGACCAGGCCGCAATTACAATTGATACGAGGGATCCTAATCTATAAGGGACAAGTCACGCAGTGTGATATATTATGTTGATGAGGTCACGGGCCGACACAATCCCAGTGATGACCAGGCCGCAATTACACTTGATACGAGGGATCCTAATCTATAAGGGACAAGTCACGCAGTGTGATATATTATGTTGATGAGGTCACGTGCCGCCACAATCCCAGTGATGACCAGGCCGCAATTACACTAGATACGAGGGATCCTAATTTATAAGGGACAAGTCACGCAGTGTGATATATTATGTTGATGAGGTCACGTGTCGCCACAATCCCAGTGATGACCAGGCCGCAATTACACTTGATACGAGGGATCCTAATCTATAAGGGACAAGTCACGCAGTGTGATATATTATGTTGATGAGGTCACGTGCCGCCACAATCCCAGTGATGACCAGGCCGCAATTACACTAGATACGAGGGATCCTAATCTATAAGGGACAAGTCACGCAGTGTGATATATTATGTTGATGAGGTCACGTGCCGACACAATCCCAGTGATGATCTGGCCGCAATTATTACACTTGATACGAGGGATCATAATCTATCAGGGACAAGTCACGCAGTGTAATATATTATGTTGATGAGGTCACGTGCCGCCACAATCCCAGTGATGACCAGGCCGCAATTACACTTGATACGAGGGATCCTAATCTATAAGGGACAAGTCACGCAGTGTGATATGTTGATGAAGTCACGTGTCGCCACAATCCCAGTGATGACCAGGCCGCAATTACACTTGATACGAGGGATCCTAATCTATAAGGGACAAGTCACGCAGTGTGATATATTATGTTGATTAGGTCACGTGCCGCCACAATCCCAGTGATGACCAGGCCGCAATTACACTTGATACGAGGGATCCTAATCTATAAGGGACAAGTCACGCAGTGTGATATATTATGTTGATGAGGTCACGTGCCGCCACAATCCCAGTGATGACCAGGCCGCAATTACACTTGATACGAGGGATCCTAATCTATAAGGGACAAGTCACGCAGTGTGATATATTATGTTGATGAGGTCACGTGCCGCCACAATCCCAGTGATGACCAGGCCGCAATTACAATTGATACGAGGGATCCTAATCTATAAGGGACAAGTCACGCAGTGTGATATATTATGTTGATGAGGTCACGTGCCGACACAATCCCAGTGATGACCAGGCCGCAATTACACTTGATACGAGGGATCCTAATCTATAAGGGACAAGTCACGCAGTGTGATATATTATGTTGATGAGGTCACGTGCCGCCACAATCCCAGTGATGACCAGGCCGCAATTACACGTGATACGAGGGATCCTAATCTATAAGGGACAAGTCACGCAGTGTAATATATTATGTTGATGAGGTCACGTGCCGCCACAATCCCAGTGATGACCAGGCCGCAATTACACTTGATACGAGGGATCCTAATCTATAAGGGACAAGTCACGCAGTGTGATATATTATGTTGATGAGGTCACGTGCCGACACAATCCCAGTGATGACCAGGGGCCCGTTTCATAAAAAACTACAAACTAATATTATTGGTTGTAACTTATAAATTTCCATTAGATTTGCATTAGGCGATCAGCTGATTTACTAATAATATTAGTTTGTAGTTTTTTATGAAACGGGCCCCTGGCCGCAATTACACTTGATACGAGGGATCCTAATCTATAAGGGACAAGTCACGCAGTGTGATATATTATGTTGATGAGGTCACGTGCCGCCACAATCCCAATGATGACCAGGCCGCAATTACACTTGATACGAGGGATCCTAATCTATAAGGGACAAGTCACGCAGTGTGATATATTATGTTGATGAGGTCACGTGCCGACACAATCCCAGTGATGATCTGGCCGCAATTACACCGAATACGAGGGATCATAATCTATCAGGGACAAGTCACGCAGTGTGATATATTATGTTGATGAGGTCACGTGCCGACACAATTCCAGTGATGATCTGGCCGCAATTACACTGAATACGAGGGATCATAATCTATCAGGGACAAGTCACGCAGTGTGATATATTATGTTGATGAGGTCACGTGCCGACACAATTCCAGTGATGATCTGGCCGCAATTAAACTGAATACGAGGGATCATAATCTATCAGGGACAAGTCACGCAGTGTGATATATTATGTTGATGAGGTCACGTGCCGACACAATTCCAGTGATGATCTGGCCGCAATTACACTGAATACGAGGGATCATTATCTATCAGGGACAAGTCACGCAGTGTGATATATTATGTTGATGAGGTCACGTGCCGCCACAATCCCAGTGATGACCAGGCCGCAATTACACTTGATACGAGGGATCCTAATCTATAAGGGACAAGTCACGCAGTGTAATATATTATGTTGATGAGGTCACGTGCCGCCACAATCCCAGTGATGACCAGGCCGCAATTACACTAGATACGAGGGATCCTAATCTATAAGGGACAAGTCACGCAGTGTGATATATTTTGTTGATGAGGTCACGTGCCGCCACAATCCCAGTGATGACCAGGCCGCAATTACACTTGATACGAGGGATCCTAATCTATAAGGGACAAGTCACGCAGTGTAATATATTATGTTGATGAGGTCACGTGCCGCCACAATCCCAGTGATGACCAGGCCGCAATTACACTTGATACGAGGGATCCTAATCTATAAGGGACAAGTCACGCAGTGTAATATATTATGTTGATGAGGTCACGTGCCGCCACAATCCCAGTGATGACCAGGCCGCAATTACACTTGATACGAGGGATCCTAATCTATAAGGGACAAGTCACGCAGTGTGATATATTATGTTGATGAGGTCACGTGCCGCCACAATCCCAGTGATGACCAGGCCGCAATTACACTTGATACGAGGGATCCTAATCTATAAGGGACAAGTCGCGCAGTGTAATATATTATGTTGATGAGGTCACGTGCCGCCACAATCCCAGTGATGACCAGGCCGCAATTACACTTGATACGAGGGATCCTAATCTATAAGGGACAAGTCACGCAGTGTGATATATTATGTTGATGAGGTCACGTGCCGCCACAATCCCAGTGATGACCAGGCCGCAATTACACTTGATACGAGGGATCCTAATCTATAAGGGACAAGTCACGCAGTGTAATATATTATGTTGATGAGGTCACGTGCCGCCACAATCCCAGTGATGACCAGGCCGCAATTACACTTGATACGAGGGATCCTAATCTATAAGGGACAAGTCACGCAGTGTGATATATTATGTTGATGAGGTCACGTGCCGCCACAATCCCAGTGATGACCAGGCCGCAATTACACTTGATACGAGGGATCCTAATCTATAAGGGACAAGTCACGCAGTGTGATATATTATGTTGATGAGGTCACGTGCCGACACAATCCCAGTGATGACCAGGGGCCCGTTTCATAAAAAACTACAAACTAATATTATTGGTTGTAACTTATAAATTTCCATTAGATTTGCATTAAGCGATCAGCTGATTTACTAATAATATTAGTTTGTAGTTTTTTATGAAACGGGCCCCTGGCCGCAATTACACTTGATACGAGGGATCCTAATCTATAAGGGACAAGTCACGCAGTGTGATATATTATGTTGATGAGGTCACGTGCCGCCACAATCCAATGATGACCAGGCCGCAATTACACTTGATACGAGGGATCCTAATCTATAAGGGACAAGTCACGCAGTGTGATATATTATGTTGATGAGGTCACGTGCCGACACAATCCCAGTGATGATCTGGCCGCAATTACACCGAATACGAGGGATCATAATCTATCAGGGACAAGTCACGCAGTGTGATATATTATGTTGATGAGGTCACGTGCCGACACAATTCCAGTGATGATCTGGCCGCAATTACACTGAATACGAGGGATCATAATCTATCAGGGACAAGTCACGCAGTGTGATATATTATGTTGATGAGGTCACGTGCCGACACAATTCCAGTGATGATCTGGCCGCAATTAAACTGAATACGAGGGATCATAATCTATCAGGGACAAGTCACGCAGTGTGATATATTATGTTGATGAGGTCACGTGCCGACACAATTCCAGTGATGATCTGGCCGCAATTACACTGAATACGAGGGATCATAATCTATCAGGGACAAGTCACGCAGTGTGATATATTATGTTGATGAGGTCATGTGCCGCCACAATCCCAGTGATGACCAGGCCGCAATTACACTAGATACGAGGGTTCCTTATCTATAAGGGACAAGTCACGCAGTGTGATATATTTTGTTGATGAGGTCACGTGCCGCCACAATCCCAGTGATGACCAGGCCGCAATTACACTTGATACGAGGGATCCTAATCTATAAGGGACAAGTCACGCAGTGTAATATATTATGTTGATGAGGTCACGTGCCGCCACAATCCCAGTGATGACCAGGCCGCAATTACACTTGATACGAGGGATCCTAATCTATAAGGGACAAGTCACGCAGTGTAATATATTATGTTGATGAGGTCACGTGCCGCCACAATCCCAGTGATGACCAGGCCGCAATTACACTTGATACGAGGGATCGTAATCTATAAGGGACAAGTCACGCAGTGTGATATATTATGTTGATGAGGTCACGTGCCGCCACAATCCCAGTGATGACCAGGCCGCAATTACACTTGATACGAGGGATCCTAATCTATAAGGGACAAGTCGCGCAGTGTAATATATTATGTTGATGAGGTCACGTGCCGCCACAATCCCAGTGATGACCAGGCCGCAATTACACTTGATACGAGGGATCCTAATCTATAAGGGACAAGTCACGCAGTGTAATATATTATGTTGATGAGGTCACGTGCCGCCACAATCCCAGTGATGACCAGGCCGCAATTACACTTGATACGAGGGATCCTAATCTATAAGGGACAAGTCACGCAGTGTGATATATTATGTTGATGAGGTCACGTGCCGCCACAATCCCAGTGATGACCAGGCCGCAATTACACTTGATACGTGGGATCCTAATCTATAAGGGACAAGTCACGCAGTGTGATATATTATGTTGATGAGGTCACGTGCCGCCACAATCCCAGTGATGACCAGGCCGCAATTACACGTGATACGAGGGATCCTAATCTATAAGGGACAAGTCACGCAGTGTGATATATTATGTTGATGAGGTCACGTGCCGACACAATCCCAGTGATTACCAGGCCGCAATTACACTTGATACGAGGGATCCTAATCTATAAGGGACAAGTCAAGCAGTGTGATATATTATGTTGATGAGGTCACGTGCCGCCACAATCCCAATGATGACCAGGCCGCAATTACACTTGATACGAGGGATCCTAATCTATAAGGGACAAGTCACGCAGTGTGATATATTATGTTGATGAGGTCACGTGCCGACACAATCCCAGTGATGATCTGGCCGCAATTACACTGAATACGAGGGATCATAATCTATCAGGGACAAGTCACGCAGTGTGATATATTATGTTGATGAGGTCACGTGCCGACACAATCCCAGTGATGATCTGGCCGCAATTACACTGAATACGAGGGATCATAATCTATCAGGAACAAGTCACGCAGTGTGATATATTATGTTGATGAGGTCACGTGCCGACACAATTCCAGTGATGATCTGGCCGCAATTACACTGAATACGAGGGATCATAATCTATCAGGGACAAGTCACGCAGTGTGATATATTATGTTGATGAGGTCACGTGCCGACACAATTCCAGTGATGATCTGGCCGCAATTAAACTGAATACGAGGGATCATAATCTATCAGGGACAAGTCACGCAGTGTGATATATTATGTTGATGAGGTCACGTGCCGACACAATTCCAGTGATGATCTGGCCGCAATTACACTGAATACGAGGGATCATAATCTATCAGGGACAAGTCACGCAGTGTGATATATTATGTTGATGAGGTCACGTGCCGCCACAATCCCAGTGATGACCAGGCCGCAATTACACTTGATACGAGGGATCCTAATCTATAAGGGACAAGTCACGCAGTGTAATATATTATGTTGATGAGGTCACGTGCCACCACAATCCCAGTGATGACCAGGCCGCAATTACACTAGATACGAGGGATCCTAATCTATAAGGGACAAGTCACGCAGTGTGATATATTATGTTGATGAGGTCACGTGCCGCCACAATCCCAGTGATGACCAGGCCGCAATTACACGTGATACGAGGGATCATAATCTACCAGGGACAAGTCACGCAGTGTGATATATTATGTTGATGAGGTCACGTGCCGACACAATCCCAGTGATGACCAGGCCGCAATTACACGTGATACGAGGGATCATAATCTATCAGGGACAAGTCACGCAGTGTGATATATTATGTTGATGAGGTCACGTGCCGACACAATCCCAGTGATGATCTGGCCGCGGGATCAGTGTCTATCAGGGACAAGGTCATGCAGAGTGATATATTGATGCGGACCGTCTAGACCCAATTAGTTAGAAATATATTACAACTGAAACATCAGTTTTTCATAATGTTTTAGTTTAGCATTTTTTATTACAATAGTTGTCTAAGGATTCAATCAACTGCCCTTCTTCCATGAGAATAACATTATAACTTTAAAAGTCTGTAATGCATAAAACTGGGGACCGATTCTCATTTTTTTTTTTTTGCGAAAACAATTGCAGACCAAGCTCTTATTGACGACACCCAAATCTTGAAAATCGGTTGAGTATTTAAAGAGGAGTTGTAATTACAAAATACCCTTAGCGATTTAGTTACGTATCTCGTAAATTTGAAATTTTCCTGCAGTTCTGCTTGAAACAATTTGATTTAAAGCCAGTCCGAAACAGCTGCATTGAGGAATGCCTTGGCACACATGACGTTTATCTCTAACTATAACATTGCCATGTGCAGCCTTGAGACAAAGATGGTGTTCTCGTCAAAGGCCATGGTAATTCATCTTGGTCGTGAACATCCAATAGTTCACAGAAACAAAGGCCTCATAATAGTTCGCCATCACAATGGGTCTATATATGCCTTTGTCTTGGCATTCATACTCGAAGTTATGTGACAATTGTATTTTACTGCCCGAACCATTTTTTTTTTCGGGACTCAGTGCAATTCTTTATTTATCAAAGTACACGATACTTTATTAACTAAACAAATGCAAAATTTTAATACACGGCAAAGTGCATACATCAGAGTGACACATATACTGTATTTATAATTATTATGTACACTGTGCACAATTTATCACAAAATAATAACATTTTGAATATTGATGAATGATTGGTCTGGACAAGGCCAGGCCCGATAGGAGTTTCCCCAGTTTAGCTTTTTAAACAGAAAAGAAAAGACGTGCCAAGCTGCTATTTAAAATAGTTTACGTATGAACTAGATGTTTTTAATACACAAGTTTTACTTGCTGCAATCGTTTTACGCTATGGCCTGTAATTAGTTGCATGACCCAATAAATACAATAAACAATACACCAACTTACTACTTTAAAATTAATTAATTTTTAACTGGAATTTTATGGAATTCGGTATGAAGGTGTAGGACCTGATCTATATTCATGAGTTCGCGAACGAACGTAATCGAGTTATGACAACGGGGTTTTATGGGGTTTCTAAGAAGTCCAAAAACCATTCAAAAAAGCTTATAAATAAACAATTTGTATTTTGAAACAACTTGGCTTAACAGATGACGGAGAAAAGTCAAAAATAGGATTCCCATGTTAATCTTATGGGAAATCAACAAACCCTGTTTCTCGCTTATTTATTGAAATAACTTGGTATAATTTGGTATGTACACTATTAGGTAGGGTTTAACTGGTGTTTGCTTACAGCACCCATATGGCGGCAAACCTACATACTTAATCCCATGGGGTCTAGAGGGAAAATTTAAAGTGCCAAATATTTACAAAATTTTATATTTATATTATACAATCATTACATTTCCTAACATCAAACATTTTCTAACAACATCGCAAGGTAGCAAACCAACATACTCATTGCTATAGTGTTCATGGGGGAAAATACAAAATCTCAAATTCCTTTGGAAATTCGCTGAGTACACAGGTCTTCTGTAGGTATTCCAAGTTTACTTAAATAGTTTTTACTGTCATCTGATTGTGTATTGGATTGAAAATTTCTAAATCTATATACGTCCTAAAGTGCTTCTTTAAGCCGCTAGCCGTAATTTGGTTTTTACACTTAATAATTGTTACTTCCATAACGGATAGTATTGAGATCATATTTAGCATGCATTTTTATCGCACCGATGCTCATTTTTAGAAAAACATTAATTTTATATGTGTAGTTTCAAAATGGCAGCCATTTCAAATTTTTAACTCAAACAACTCAAAAACGATAAAAAATATCAAAATTTTACAAGACACGAAAAAGTTGAAAAATTTTATTATCTAAACAATGATACATTTGTAGATGATACAATAATAGAGTTTTTATGCTATTTCTATTACACTAACCTACGCAACGTTTTTATCAATTTTTTTTCTGCAGAAAAATCGCAATAACTCTGTTAATTGAAGCCACGAGTGGATGAAGGGGCTAACTGATAAACAGTAGTTTTTGTGATATTGAGCACTAAAGTTTTTAATGTTACTCTGTTACATCTTACTTAAAACATATAAACCCTGATAATAGCATCAATATTCTGGTCTAAATACTCAGAATTAATATTTGTGTTAATTTTTGAAAATTTTGTTTTTTTTTTAATTTTTTTAACACTGAGCCCTTTTATCCACTGAACTCTCCTAAGCTAATGTAGTTATCTAAAGGTGGATAAAGGAGTAAATACAAAGAAAACATATTCTTAATTCTAAAAAATTATAAGTACAAACTTACATTAAATTATAGAAAACTATAACTCGCCTACGGCTCGATGGGGGCTCCGCCCCCATGCCCCCTAGTTCGTTCCCCCTAATTCATTAACGTCTAATAATTTACGTCAAAAAAATACAGATAAAAAATACATATAAAAAAATACAGATCAAAGCTCAAATTTTGTCTTAACGTAGGGTTTGGTCCTAAGGTTAACAAAATCCCTAAGGTTAATCTAGGGAGGATTATTGGCAGGATTCCTAGCTATAGGTGTAACAAATACGATAATTACTAAATTATGACAATGACTAAACTTGTATTAAAATTGACTTATGGCTTTTACTATAGTATGACCTATTTGAAGTTATAATATGTACTAAATTTCAAACATCTAAGTACCATAATAGTAAATTTAAAGTTTTAGGATAGCACCATTTTCGGTGAAAGAACTTTACAATTTAGAAAGTACGCCCCTATAAACGGGAGAAGGGGTGAGGTACAGCTAAATTTCATAAGACTAAATTTTCAGAGTGTCTAAAATAAAACGTAACACTGGCAAAACATGTATCGATATTGCAGTATATTTAGCGGATTGACGTAAATTACTAACACTTTACATGAAAAAAACTTCAAGTTTTTACGATGTTTTTGGACTTAACTTTGAATGAAATCGGAAAATAGCTGATACTATTGAAAGAACGGTTGAGGTCATAATATGTACTGAACTTCAAGCATCTATGTGCCAGTATGGTAAAAAAACTTATTAAATCAACAAGACTTTTGTGAAAAGATTTCAAAATTTTGAAAGTACGCCCATTTTAAAGGGTGAAGGGGGTGAGATACGGCAAAGTTTCATTGGACCAAACTTGTAGAGCGAATAGAATAGAAGGTAATTATGTCAAAACTCAAATTGATATTGCAGTATATTTGGCAGATTAAAGTAAATTACAAACACTATACTTGAAAAAATGTTAAGGATTTCGTGTTTTTTAAAACCTTTTTAGGCCTCAACTTTGATGGAAATTGCCCACTGGCTTTTACTATAGTTAGATTTAGTTAAGGTCATATGTACTAAAGTTCAGGCACATATCTGCCATAATAGTAAATAAACAATATTAAAAAAGCATATTTTTTGGAAATGAATTTGAAATTTTGAAAGGACACCCCTTTTAAAGGTGAAGGGAGTGAGATATGGCAAAACTATACCGGAATAACTTATATAGAGCGTCTGATTTGTCCGCTCTGACGCCATGAATTTTCCCTCAGATTTTAGGTAGGACCTCTCGTTCAAAAGTTACGACCTGCAATGTCGTGGTTTTACAATTATTTTGGACTGAAATTAGATTAAAACTGGCCAATGGCTGCTACTATAGTATGACCTAGTCAAGGTCATAATATGTACTAAATTTTAGACGTCCATGTGCCACAATAGTGAATAAAAATATTGAAATAACTTAATTATTGTGAAATAATTGTGAAATTTGAAAGTACACCAATTGTAAGGGTGAAGGGGGTGTAATATGGAAAAATGTGTGAGGACCAAATGTGTAGACCATCTAAAATATAATACAATAATTGAAAACGTACATCGATATAGTACTATATTTACCAGATTTAAGTCAATTACAAACACACTATACGTTAAAAAATGTTAAGGATTTCGTGTTTTTACGAGTTTTTTGGTCTAAAATTAGGTTGAAATCGGCCTATGAATGCTATTATAGTTAAACCTATATGAGGTCATAATATTTACTAAATTTCAGACATCCATTTGCCTTAACAGTAAATAAAAAATATTAAAATAGCGCAATTTTCGTGGACGAATTTTAATATTTTGAAATTACGTCCACTTTTAAGGGTAAAGGGGATGAGATACGGGAAAATGTCAAGGCACCAAACTTGTAGACCATCTAAAATACAGTACAATAATTGAAAAATATTTATCAATGTAGTACCATATTTACCAGATTGAAGTAAATTACAAACACTTTACATGGCAAAATGTTAAAGGATTCGTGTTTTTACGATTTTCTTTTAGCTAAACTTAGATTGAAATTGGCCAATGAAAGCTAAAATAGAAAGGTTACTATTGGAGCATTATATGTACTAAAGTTCAGATATCTATTTGCCATAATGGTAAATAAAAAAAAAATAAAATAGCGCAATTTTTGTGAAGAAATTTTGAAATTTTGGAAGTACGCCCCTTTTTAAGGGTGAAGGGATTGAGATACAGTAAAATGTCATATGACCTAATTTGTAGAGCATTTAATTCCCAACTAACGATTTTCCCTCAGATTTGAGGTAGGAACTCTCGTTCAAAAGTTACAGAGGAAATAGAAAACCCTTACATATTCAAATTTTTTATTTCTACCCTTTTAATTTTTTTGGAGGGGTTGAAATGGAAAATTGGTGGATTTTAGGTTTTTCCCGATGGTTTCTGAACAATAGCCACCTACATGCCGAATTTCAAGTTTGTAGCATAATTGGAAGTGGTCAATAATTTTGATTCTTGTGAGTGAGTTACACATGCGGGTGTATAGTTATTTAGACAATTTTTGTGAATGAATGAAAATTTTCATAGTACACCCTTTTAAGGGAGAAGGATTTGAGATATGGCAAAATGTCAAATGACCAATATTGTAGACCATCTAAAATAGAATGTAACACCAGTATAAATATATTTATATAATTATGCATTTACCACATTTAAATAAATCGTTAATACTATTATAAAAATATTAATAATTGCGTGTTTTCACAGTTTTTTTTTACAATCTTTGATATTGGCCAATGGCTGTTCCTATAGTAAGACCTATATAAGTGCATAAAATATACTAAATATGAAGCATCTATATGCTATAATAGTAAACAAAAAATATTCAAATAGATCAATTTTTGTGAAAAAATTCAAATTTTTTTAAAGTATTCCCCTTTTAAGGGTGAAGGGGGTGGCATACCGAAAAAATTGCACACATCCGAACTTATAGAGCTTCTAAAATAGAATATTATACTGACCAAATACATATCGTTGTAACAAAAATATTTACCAGCTTTTACTGAATTACAAAAAAGACGCATAAAAATGTTAAGAATTCTATTTTTTACAATCTTTTTGGGGTAAAATTAAATAAAAATTGATCAATAGCTGACACTATATAAAGACCTAGTCAAGGTGAGTATATGTACTAAATTTCAGGCATCCATGTGCCATTGGAGTAATACAAAACATTAAAGTAACGCATTTTTGCGAAAGAATATCGATATTTAGCAAGTATGCCCCTTTTTACGGTTGAAGATGGTGAGATAGGTCAAAATTTTACAGGATTGAACTTGTAGAGCGTCTAAAATTAAACATAAAACTGGAAAAACATTTATCAATATTGCAGTATATTTCGCAGATTTAAGTGATTTACAAACACTTTACATGAAAAAAATGTTAATAAATTTGGGATTTTCCAATTTTTGGACTTAAATTTGATTGAAAGTGGCCAATGGTTGCTACTATAGTAAGAATTAATTAAGTCTATAATATTTACTAAGTTTCAGGCATCTTTGTGCCATAATAGTAAATAAAAAAATATTAAAACAGCGAATTTTTTGTGAAAGAATTTACAAATTTTTTAAATTACACCCCTTTTTAAGGGTGAAGGGGGTGAGATACGCCAAAATGTCACTTGACCAAACTTGTAGAGCGTCTAAAATAGAATATAGTAACTGCATAACATATATCGATATAGCAGTATATTCACCAGGTTAAAGTGAATTACAAACACTTCACAAGAAAAACGTTAAGAATTTTTTGTTTTAAAAAATTTTTTTGGACTAAACTCCGAATGAAAATGGCAAAAAGCTACTACTATAGAAAGGACCTGTTGAGGCCATAATATAAATAGAAATTCATGCATATATATTACATAATAGTAAATAAAAATATCAAAATCGCGCTATTATTGCGAAAATTTTTAGAAATTTTGAAAGTACGCCCCTTTTTATGGGTGAAGGGGGTGAGATACAGCAAAATGTCACAGGACCAATCTTGTAGAGCGTTTAATTCCCAACTAACGATTTTCCCTCAGATTCGAGGTAGGACCTCTCGTTCAAAAGTTACAGCGAAAATAGTAAAACCTTACAAATTCCGGTTACCGATTGCCACCCTTACTTATTTTTTTTAGGGGGTTGAAATGAAAGATTGTCGGTTTTCTGGATTTTCCCGGGGATATCAGACTTCAGGCCACCTGTATGCAAAAAATCACGTTTCCAGCTCACCCGGAAGTGGTCTAGAATTTGTATAGATGAGTCAGTCAGTGAGTCAGTTACACATGGGGCTGTATATATTATTGATAAGACATTTTATAATTTTTTGTAACAATTTATTTTTTGCAAGTTTAGTTTAGGCTTGGTTATTGAACAATAACCTCATATAAGTCTATATAAAAGGCTACTAAAAAGCAGAATAGAACCATATGTTGGAATTGGATGTTTCATTTATGACACAAATAAAATACAAACAATGAAATCAATGATTATTTCTATGGTAACCATATTTCAAGTAACTTACAAAGCAAGTAAAATAGGCAGAACACTTAAAGACTTACGTAGGCCTACCACACTCTTGAAATATTTAGTCATAAAAGAACCTATATTCTTGAGGAATTAATACTTGCTGCTGCTTTAAGTCTTTCAGCTTTTCCTCAGAAATGGAGCCTGTTTTCTTCCCGAGGCAAGAGATTGATAGGCCCTGGCCATCAACTTCATCCCCCCTCTTCTTTAGAATATCTACTTTCTTGAATGGAGTGAACTCGTCAAAACATTCTTTATAGAGGTATGACCCGAATTCATCCACTCGAATCCACTTAATTCTATCTCTAAACATCACTTTTTCATTTAGAACATTTCTTTCCTATTGGTTAGGTTTAACTTGCTAGGTAACTGATCAAAATCACGAAATGGTTGCTCATGTCGGTAACAAAATTGTTTTTGCTGGCTTTGGTTATGATATTTCGGTACTCATCTGGTAAGTACACAGGTTCATGTTTACGCAATTGCTTTTCAATACGACCAAAGTCTCGGTCACTGTCTAAATAAGAGTGGCCTACTTCAGGGTACTTATGATCAATGATCTTGAAAATTCCGTTCAATACTGGTAGAGACAGATCAACTGAAAGTTTTTGTTGTGCCCTGCACAACTATCGGTTCAAAAGATTACATGATCTGTATTCTTCATCACATTATAACACTCTATCAGAGTTAAGATAGAACTGCATATTTCATTACTTCCTCTATTGGCCACGTCTTCAGTCCAGGTAAAATATTTGCTTTGCTCCCCCTCTTTTGTAATGATGTGAATTCCAAGATTGTAGAACCACATCTGTCTGAGATAAAAAGCTTTTGATGTGATCAACTTTGGTAATGACATCGTTTGTTGAAGATCTACTGTACAATAAGTTACTCTAACTGTTTGTTAGTCTATAATATCGTTTCCTTTAGCCCTGTCAATTTTTTGGTGTTCAAAAGCTGCTTGATAAAACTCTTTGGAAGATGATTGCTTTCACCTGAGTCACAAGTACTGCAAGTGTCGATGCGTGGTACTAAAAAGGTAAGTTAAATTCTGTGTTGAAGATCTTTGCATATGAACTCACTTCTCTTTTATATTTTTGTGCCATTCCCTCTTGTTCACATTTTTCTAAATACAGTTTATACATTTTGGCTAAGGTTAAGTGAGGGGACAAATACTTTTTATGCGGATTTTTATGCCTTGAGTAATGGGACTCTTTAGGTGGAAAGCTTGAAATATGTTCTTTAATGTAGGCATGTACTTCATCATCAATTTATGGGGCCTACTGTCATGTCGTCCAAGTTTGTCGGGGGATGGTGCACAGTTACCTTTTTTTTATTTTTTCCTGAACTACAGCAACCTTCTTTTTTCCTATTTGATACAAGCTTTGAAATGCACTTTTACAAACTTCTACCTGTTTCCAGAAACAGTGATGAAGTACTGATAAGAAGCATCTCTTTGCTTTTTAGCTGTCACTTGATGATTCTTTACTGCCATCTTTACAATACTTTTGAAAAGTAAAATATTTTTTGAATTAATATCAAGTTTGTAAAAGTATGAAAAAATCGACTTTCGTTGTTCTTCATCACAGTTGTCGTTGCAATTGTACCGACATTTTCCTTTACATAGGTTACCAGTTTGGACTTTCTTTTCAGGGATGACATTACCTTTCTGGGAAACATAACTTTTTCCAGCCTCCCTTAGTTTTGCTGCTTTATTCCTTTTCCATTCACTTTCTTTTCTTATTCTTTTCTTTGCACTATTCTCCTTAACTGGGAATATTTTTTTTCTTCTTTTTTGGAGCTATTCCATTAGCTGTGGATTTTTCTGCTTGTATAGTATTAACAGGTTCAGATGTGCTTTGTAGTTTAGTTGTATTGTTGAACGTTTGCTCATTATTATTCATTGTTTATGGACTTTGAATGTAAAAATCAGAATTGTCTGGCCAATGTCTATTAATGTCTATTGTTACCTCATTGCCAGCCAGGGGATCATCTTCCTTTTGGTTTCCTAATAAAACCTCATCTTCTTCGGTAGAGTTGTCGATGATATCTGATTGTGAAGGTGGTATTACATCGTCAGAAGATAGGTCGCTGTTATCTGGAACATATTCTTCCTCTCCATCGCTGCTGCCACGAAAATCGTCATCACTGCAGGAACTCCACTCCTCCCCAAAATCTCAGAACAAAACAGATTATTTAGCTGGCTGCCTCTTCAATCGAGTCATAAAGTAGTTAATCTCACATATGAGAAAATCTGATTTGTACCTTATATTCAGTGTTACAAATAAATCCACTGCAGAAAAGGTAAAGCGACAACGTGACGGTTTAGTAAGACTGTCAAGTGCACCTCATGTACCTGTTACGCCGGGGGCCGACAACATGACGGTGGCATGACTGTGAAAGGGACCCGTCATATTGTCGGCACCTGGGCCAAGTTTTGTTGAGGGTTTGACACCAACAGGCAGATAAACACATACATGATTTTTAGCATGTATTTCTTGGTGACGTGTTAAGAGCCACTGTGTTATTAGCCACCAGCCGAAAGCTGTGTTCCTAGCCACCCTGGTCTAGGAAGCGCCTGTGGTCGTGGGCACAGGTAGAGGGGGGGGGTCAATGCCTTTTGTTAATTGATTAAAAACCCAAAGAACTGAAATACGAAATATTTGTTGGTTATGTTAGGTTAGGTTATGTTTATGGAAGTTAGCTTCTTCCCTATAATTGGAATTTGCTAAAAAAATTGCCTACTTTTGACAATAAAGAATACCTTCAGCCTGTTTGTCTACCTGTGCATCTTTTTCTTCATTGTATTTTAACTTCCTCCTTGGTCTTAATGCCACATAATGGCTGTTCTTGATTGGATTTAAACCTGAAAGACAAATCAATGATTAAAAGACAAAAAATGATTTACTTGTAAAAGATAAGTTTTGTTTTAGTGAATAAAATAGGTTACACCTGTGTCTTTACCTTCAGCTATATCTTATCCACAGTAGGCTATACTTACCGTCTGCTAGAAACAACAAAAACCCCTAGCACAATAGCTGCAGTTTTATTCTGGCACCTTTCTACTAATATAAATCTCAGAATCTTATCCTCTTTGTTGGTAGCAAATAACAGTAAATTTGTTTGGTTACTTTTAAAGTACTTGAGATTTACACAGTATTCTGTCTGTAGCGAAGCTCATGGCCTCAACTACCGCTACGTAAAAAGAAACAAATACTTTTTAATGATTGCAGTAAGTTAATTGAAATTTCGTGAGCAGTGCTATATCCTAAGAAACAGTCTTGTGTGCTTTGTAAATAATAAGAAAGTAAACGTTATGTAATTTTGCCGTGCAGTAGCGGAAATAACCTATTTTTTTACCTCATTTTACGTTTAGAAAGTGTACTTTCGTGTGTAGAGTAATGCAAAAGGTTATTGTTTGGAGGTAGATAGGCTATATTTGAGGTAGGTCTAGGACAGTGTGTTTGCTACTTAAGGTTGGACTGCAAATGAAACCTCAAGAACTCAAGGGAAGTGACATTACTGGAATTACTGACCAGGACACAGAGTTAGATCCTGAACCTTCACAGCATTCAGGCAGAGTTTGTTTGCATTGCACCACTCAGTAATAAGTGTTGACTAACCACAACATTAACATGATTTGCGAGAAGCACGCTAACAAGCTGCTTAGCCTCCAGCACCTGAGAGTCGGGTGGGTGAGTTGCAGGCTCAAACGGAGGGTGATTGTGCAATGCTTCCAGTGTCTTGCGTTTGGTCACTCCTCTCGTACCTGCAAAGCGCCCGACCGAAGTGCCAACTGCCTCAAGTGCTGAGGCCAAGGCCACAAGAAAAAAGACTCTACCTAGAGTCTCTCTTGTTTCCTATGCAAGGAGAAAGGTTCCGGTGCAAATTCTCTTGTTCACTCACCCGGTTCTGGCCAGTGTGGTGTTTTTAGAGCTGCACTTGAACAGGCAAAAGGCAGAGGCCAGTAATCCGCATCCTCAAGGCAATCTACAGAGATCCTGGGGAGCTGATAATCTTTTAAATCAGCTCGCCCGAGAACTCGGTGCCGACGCCCTCATAATCAGCGAGCAGT
>JAQYXR010001595.1:0-29651 GCA_030545055.2 Neoaliturus tenellus | reverse complement strand
ATTCTGATACATATATTTGTACCCCAGAATTATGTAAATGCCCTTATTATTTCTATACAGAAACTGAAATAAAATAAAAAACAACTAAAATAGTCCATTTTAGGTTATATTTTCTTATACAAACTAAAATAAAAACATACAATATACGTTTTAGATTTTTCTTAGAATGTGGAGAAGGTACTCACCATGAGCAGCCCCTTATAAGCGTATATGGATCCAACAAAGATTGTCATGCGATTGCTTTGGCAGTATTCATTCTGCTGGTAATGATTATGATGTCCTCGCTATGCGGATGAGACTGCAACATAAACAAATACATTTGCATGTTTTAAGAATGACTATTCTGTTACAATTATAGGAAACTACTAAAAATGAAAATTCAAATACAATATCTATCTCTTAAAACCACGTAGGGGGGTACTTAAACCTAAAAACTTTATGACACATTAAAAATTATTGGTTTATTATGTATGTGTAATTTAAATAGTAGAGCCCATATTCATAACTATTTTGTAAAGTGACACTTTTTGCATTTTATTTTCCAGATTTAAAACCAAAGCACTAGCCCAGGTTTTGATATAATCCTCAATTTATTTACATAAATTAATTATAGAAGTTATTAATTATTTTATAAAAAAATATGGTTTACAACTAGTTAAATTTGCTGCAAAGGTTAACCCATTTTATTACTCTTATAAACAATTACCTGGCTGTCTGTTTTTATTGCAGTTTCAATATGTGTTTAAAATATATAGGTTCGACATCAGCTGATTAATTTAATCTCTATAGGTAATAAAGAGCCATTTTATCCCCTACAATCAATATCAACGATTGTATCTAAAATAACCGTTTTTAGGAGCAGTTTAACGAAAACAAGTTCATTTTATCAACTAACCGTTTTGGATTAGTCCCATCTCACCTTTAGTTAGATAGAAATCCAATTCCGCAGTGCGTAGGAGTTCTTATATCTATCTAAAATGAAGCTTGGATTCTCATTCCATTTCATGGGTACAAGACTTTATCCTCTAATAATATTGTTTTTTTTTTTCAATATAAATAAAATTAATGATACAATTTTTCTCTGATGTTTACTTATTTGTATAATTTATTCACTTAAAATCCTACGTCGCTAAGAATGTAAAAATGTATATTATTTTATCGTTTGATATTTTCAGTTCATCTCATACCTACACATTCCTAATGATTCGCCATTTGCATTGTAAGATTATCACTTTGTATAAATTTACATATTTTTATAAAACAGAACTTCTAAATTAGAACAGTTTTTATACATTAATTTAAAACTGTTCTTATTAGGATTTCAATGATTTTTTATTCAATTTTGGCACTCAATACAATAATTTCAGTCTTTAGTTGATGTAAGGATTCAATTTTAGGCTGCTATAATTATAATTATTATATAAAGATAAAACCAAGCACCCTTTTCTCTCTAAACAAACGATGCTCAGCAGCGTTATCTTAGGTCTTTAGATTTGTGTCCCTCACAGCATGTCTCGTGACACTCACATAGGGCTCCATCTGCTTGGTGTCGCGGTAGAAGGGTCCGTCACCTGCCATGTGGTCATGATCCCCATGTCTATCACCAGCAGGACCCCCACTACCATGAACAGCTGGTAGTCCTTGATCACCTGAGCAACAATACACAACGGGGTTGTTGACTGTACATAGGAAGAAAAGTCTTCAAGGGTGAGAATGCATGTATGTGTGAAAAATCCTCAATCTAGAAATGCAGTTATAACATGGAGGATAAACTATCAAAAGCATGTTAGCTCTATCATGATAGTTTAAGCCCTACCTACTAGTTTAAGGATATGGGGTCTCTCAGTGCACCGGGTAATTCGTTGTAAAGATATGCAAAATAATAAGCAAATTAACTTAATGTTGAATGCATTTGTGGAAAAGAAGTGTGCATTCGTTATACTACACAAGTATCCAATCAATAATTCCAATTAAGTACTGTAGATTTTCTAATTTTTTACAGGTCTACGAAGATTATTTTATCTATTAAACTTACCTTCGTTTAGTTTGAAAGGAACAATTAATACTGTTTTATATCATTACATTGCTTTTTTTTCATTACAATATCTTTTCCCATTTTAAAACTCCAAAAAATGTTTTAACATTTAGACGAATAAAAATAATTGACAGCTATAAAAGGAATACTTTTTATATTACGTATATTGTTTACTACAAACTAAAGATTGGAATACAGAACAGTGGAATTTCACAGGATTGAGCGACTATGACGCTTTGCCCGATTTGGATCACTTCGTGTGACAGCGCTGAGCAATAATGGATAATCAATAATCGTTTACTGACTAATTCATGAGACATGTGGGCGTCTGGGCTAGTTACATTTAAAGATGGATGTAGGCTCTCTTGGAATAACTGTAAGTGCGGGTATAAGAATAGTTTCAAGAATTTCTTTCCCTCATATATAGGTACTGTTCCAACTTTCGCTTTCATTCAAAATAAATTTATTTATTAGTAAAATATTAAAATTGGGCATTATATTCTGATATCTCTTTCTCTATAAGTTGACTTGTCGAAATCCATCGTTAGGTATGCTTACAAAATATCACCTTGTTTGCCATCAATATATCAGACTTTTTTGAGGTCAAATACAAGTCACGTTCCGTGCGACAGTAGTAGGCCTAATTAATCTCATCTGCTTTCCGTAACGCTTCTTATAACTAAACAATTTCTACTCTGCATTGCTCTGTAAGCTATGCTCTGCAATCTTTGTACTCTGCTCACAGAGACTCGATAAAAATACTATTGTGCGACTCCTTTGGGCTATATAATGGTTTTAAGAAATGCAAACTGTGATAAACAGTACTTTGGTGAGTTAAATAATGTTTGTTAAACCTCACCTATTTTTTAGCATTTTAACAAATCCCATTTCTGAAAAAGTCAGCAGTGTTTGGATACTGTAAAAAGGTTTCAATTTTAAAGATTTATTAATTTAACTCAACACATTTTCTAATTTAATGTGCGAGAGTTTTAACTATATCGTCAGTGAACCAACAAAATTGGAGGTCAGCAAAAAAGTCTTGGGTAAAAATGGTCTCTTACCTTCTTATTGAGCTTGACATCAGTGAAGATGGAGTGGACCCTCACGTTTTGGAGAACATCGCTCCGAAGGCGAGAGAGAAGCCAGCCATGAGCAGCCAGGCGCGCGCGGTGCAGATGTAGGGGGAACGCCTCCTCACTGGTCAGCCGGGAGTCCATCCCGAGGAAGATGACGCTGCTGTAGGTGAGCATGCAGCCCACGATGATCAGGTTGTTGAGATGCGGCGAGGACATCTTGATGTACCTAGGGTAGAGAGAGACTATATGAGTTGGAGCTACTCGAAGCTTAAATCTTCTTTGGTTTGTTTGTTGCAGCTTATTTCTTATTTCCTTTCAAGGTTAGGCCACTAATTAACATTTAGATTCATTTTAAATGATCCCTAAATGGTTAACTTTTCGTTAGAATCCGCTATGGACAATGCCTTAGTGAAATATTGATAATCTTCACCAACTATTTTCCCCCAAAAATTTTATATATTATCATTAAATTGAATTTATTTCCACCATGTTTTGTCTATTCTACACGAGCCTGGTATCGTTTACAGTATCCGTTAACATTGCGTATGATTGCAAATAGATAAATGAGTCACCAAATAAAAACTATGGTGATTGATTTTTTGGATAAATTTCCTCTTTTATGCCAGCGACTATTACTACAAATACATCTGGTTAAGGATATGCTGTATTGCATACAAAAACAATCAATCTTTACTTCTCGCATTCAAAGAAGGTGGATAAACTACCAAGAATGTAAAACTGTAAGCTTCTTTGGGATACTAGCGATTCAAAGTATACGATGAGACACATTGTATGAAACACCGATATAAAAATAATTATTTAATTGGGAATGTTGAATCACATTCTCGATATACGTTTGCCCGACCTAACCTAACCTAGTGATGCTGATTATCAAGTACCTCTGGTTGCGGTACTTGATGTTGATGGCGAGGAACACGGCGGCCATGATGATGCCGCAGGAGGCGGTGGCTGCCAGGGACGCGTAGATGGCCAGGTTGACATGCGAGTGCTCGAACTGCTGCAGGGTGCGGTCCTTGGCGGCCGCGGCCGTCGCGCCACCAGATGCCCTGACCCTTGCTCAGGTCCAGCTGCTGGGTCACTCCGTGAACTCGCCGATCTTCACCTCCTCCCCGTCTACGAACCGATCGAGTATTTTAGAAATGAAAATGATAGCCTAATTGTTTGTTATTCGAATGCCACTAGTTTTTTATTTGTTTGTATTTTAACCTTCAAAGAAAGAAAGAAAGAAAGGAATTGAAGGAAGATAATCTATGGACATTGTGTAAAAGTTACGCTATTCTATGCTGAACGTTTTCGAGTTCTGATCCAAAACGCAGCCATGTCCGCAAAGATCTCAGCAAACGCAGTTCCACCCGCTGCCGCGAAACGGCCCGCTACAAAATCGGCCAAGTTTACAACGCATTGGGGTGATTAGGTTAATTATGTTTCTGCTAAGAGTGTGAAAAAATACTTAAATATATAATTCACAGTGGAATTAGCACTCGCGAAAATAATCACTAGTTAAAGTAACCGTGACTATCGAGCGGCGGAAGGATTCTCCCACGATCTGACCTCGGCAAATCTAAAGCTGCCCGGACGTCCGAAATAATGTCACCAACGCCATAAGGTGACTTTTTGAATTAGAAAAGTATTTTAAACAAATCAGTCAATGAAATGCCTAAACACCGCAGCGGCGCTGTAAACTGGTGACGATCGCATAACAAACAAGTTCTAAATAAATAAGTAGGATAGCAATTGCATGTTACTTAAGAACTTGTTAACAAGTTGATTGCTGGACGTCCAATGAAAGGTGGATTCTTGTGTCCTAGTTACAAAGTGAAATTTTGAGCCCTAAAATGAACTAATAATATGGAGTACGTTGTAACTAAGTTTGGTGTGAGATAGGTCTCTCTTCCACCAAGCATGTCTCCAATTTTAATACACAGCAGTGAACCTGTTTAAATAGATTAATTATAATTTACAAAAGTAGAATAGGATGTGATTAGATGTCTTTTTCCATTTTAAGGTTTAAAAATTACTGTTTTTGAGCTGTGTTTTAAGTGGTATGTTGGTTTATGTAAAAGTTATTAAAATGGGTTTATGTTATTTTCTTTACTTTTATATCATACTATTGCAATATATGTTGCTTGTATTTATTTCAAATGAAATTGTAAAGTAAGATTTAAAAAGATCAGAGGTTTAGATCGCTTTAAGTTTTAGTTTGAGAAAAAGACGATATTTTTTTATTATTATGCCCTAGTCATAAAAACCTGAGTCGTTTGACCTGATTAGGTCTACCCTTCTTTATGCAGCAAACGTAAAAAAGGAACAGGAAACTGAATATCTTCGATATTAGCAACAACCAGTAATAACCTGAAACTGCCAACTTGAATGACATTGTGATATAATTCTGTATTTCTTTCTTATTGAAATTCTACCGTTTTATCTTAAATAGAAGGCAACGATTGGCGAGGTCAAGTCCGACTTAAGCAACTAGGTCAATGAAACGTAACTTTGTTTGATTAAAAAACAACAAGCTACTTTATCACGTTGTTTATCACTTCTTATAATTACAAACAAGAATTAAAGTTTCGTTTAAAGGAGACAATTAAGTATATTGGAAACGTATTTGAATTTAAAATGTAGCAGCTTAATTTTTTTTAAACTAAGAGGCTCAATAAAGATAAATTACACCACAACGATAAAATCTTTGCTACTTGATAGCATATCAATCAGTTTAAAATATTCGACAATATGTAATTAGTCCTAAAACAATCCGCCCAAACATTATCAAACTATTAACTAAGTTGAAACAAACCAATATATATCATCTATTGTATTGCTTAGTTTTCATTCTGTCTGTATGTCAGTGTGTATATGTGTTTAAATAATTATCACTTTTTCCACTTTCATTAATATACTGTGATAAATATATCTAATTGGATCTTCAATTGGTGGTATATGTTTGTCAGTTAAATTTTGACTGAAGGTTTTCTAAATGGTGGCCATTAAAACTTTTTAAGTAAAATATATCAAAGTGGAAAACTTTAGAAAATTGCATTACGTATCTAATAAGTTGTACAATTTAACTAACTAAACCACAATACAAATATTAGGAAATTAAAAAAAAATAACTATTAAGTAAAGAGTTTAAGAGTTTTCATAACGAAAATACTACTTTTAAACAATTGGCTTAAAATAATAGTGTTTATATCAAGAAAAATCTCATTTGCTCGGTTTTGTTGTCCCATGCTATATATATTTGAGTTGTTGTTTGATTAATACAATTTTACGATTTTTTGTGATATATTTCAATTTTGTGAAATTTACTGTATTTAAGATATTTAACTTTGAAATTTAAAATGACCACCTTTGAAACCGATAAAGATAGAATTTTGAAGTGTTCGGTTAAAATTTAACTAACATAAACTACTATGAATGGTTTTTATTTTATATCCTTGACGGAAATAGAAAAAATATATACATTATATTGAAAAGGTATACACACAGGCAAGCGGAAAACTAAGCAAGATATGATAATGTAATAGGTATGTTTATAGCAAAGATTACACGGTAAACTTGTTTTGGTAAAGCCCGGTGAGATTTGGGCCGATAATTAAGCGATATCCTGAATACATCTTGTCTGTATAAAATTAAAATACTATGTAGTTAAAATGTTGTTATTTACAAAGTAAATCAAATACGAGTAAATACAAAAATTTTACCCATCTCAGTACAGCTACTTATATTTGTACTACAGAGGATCCCAACCACAATATATTGAGTAAACTTACTCTGATATTGTTTGAGCATGATGTTGGCTTTCCTCTCGTTGTCGTAGAATCGAACTGGTCCCTGAAACACGTCATAACGATCATTATAACAAATTTTTGTTTAGTGTTGCTGGATTTTAATTGTATGTTTTGTAATTTGGGCTGTTTAAATTTTTTATGTAAAAAGGAACAAGTCCAAATTATATACTCCCGAATGTGTAACTCACTCATCGGGGTATCAGAAATTCATCAATCGGTATGGCAGATTATGGGGTAGTGCAGTACAGCCGTGGTACAGTAGATCACATACTGTAGTTAAATTATTTCAATAATATAAGTACGAGAACTAAACCTGTAATGTGATCTACTGTACCACGGCTGTACTGCATTACCCCTTAATCTAAGTTGTGTAATCATTTAACCATCATCCCAATGGTTATAGATTTAAGAGAGGGACCATGGTCAATGAAATGTGCGCTTGTTAACAAGATTTGTAACAAGATCTTTCACTTCTTATTATATTAGGTTGCGAAATTCAGCTTGCACTTTAAAATGGAATTGAGTGAAGGATCTGCATATGGCCAATTTTCTTTCATTGGGCTAGCAATGTTGTGACATTTTTAATATTGACGTTTACTTCAAATTCTACACGTTCAAATTAATCCTTACATTAATTATTTCAAATTTTACCCCCTCAAATAATATAGGTTGATATAATTATAGGAATAAAATTAATTTGTATCGTTTCTTGTTTAGCTCTCCCAAGGCAAACTTATCGAAAGCACATTAAATTACTGAAACTTAGGTTATTTTGAAAACAAAAAACTCGACATATTGCTGTATCTTCCTCCGTAAGTCGCCAAGATATACTTGTGTAATGTCATGTAGGAGTTATATAGTTTTTTTTTTCTTTTTTAGATTTATCAACCACGTAGTCCTTCACTAAATGTAAAATTATTTTAGTTCTTCTGCTCTAGCGGCAAAAACGGTTGGGCCTATAAAATATTTGAGACAATCTTTTACTACAACTTTGATTCAAATATGCCAAACTCAATACACAGAGCTTGAAGTAAGGAATTTTTTTCGGAATTTCAAGTTTTTTTATTATTTTTTATTGTTTTTGTTTATTATTATTTCTTTTAAACATTTTGTTTAATTTTGCTGTATTTAGCTGAATTTTGCATGTTGCTTCCCCATAAGCTTTAAGTTTTGTATTAACTTAGCTTGACAGTAATATTTAAAGGAAATTCACTGTATTTAGAAGTGTAACAGAGCTAAAAAATTGAACTCGTAAATAATTCATAATTAATGCCAGTTTATCATGTTAAATTCAATTATCTGGCTTTCTAGGATTATTCGGTTGATTATTTTACTAAGATTAATCGTTGGCTCTTTGTTAGCCTTAAATCAAACGTCAGTAAAAAAACATTAGCATATTTTGGTCCTAAACCCTCCAGTACGTTTTTTAACGTTTACTTATTTATTTATGTGGGGCGTTTAGCGTAATTTTATAATAACTACAATCATATTTTTTAGATCTTTCAAAGCGCAATTACGATATCTTACTATTTGTTTGTTAAAATTTATGATGGCGTTTCAGTGCATTGCTGCTGGTTCCTTTCATTAAGGTGTCAGTCGCTTTCCTCCCGAAAGTAACAATGCTCAGTGCATGGCTAATGCAGCCTGTGCTTTGGCTTGGAACTTTGTGGGGGGAACGTTTACTGGATCTGCCATCGACGAGATCCTCTTATCATGAGATCGTCTGTACGTAAACTCTCGCTCTGAGAATAGTGTGCCTCACAGGATTCTTCGTTTTGAGGAACTCTGTGCGCCATTTAGCATTATGGACGAGGACGTTACCATCATACAGTTAAAGTTACATAAATAATACCTTGGTTACTACAAAAATTGCCAACATACTGGGAGTCGCGGATTACCGAACACCCTTTTTAAGAAATTTTATAACATTAACCAATTGTGCCTTTATAGGTAAAGCGGTCCATCCACCGAGAGTAATTTCAATGTACAGGGTGTATCTGAAATTACCTCTCCAGACCGGAAGTCACTGATGTCAAATACAAACCCTCACTTTAAATAATTTTTTTTAGTTTTACACGGTTTTTAAGAAAACTTTACAATTTGATCTTGTACGCGTAATTTTAGCAGTTTATTGAATATTTGAGGTTGAAATTTAGATTTTCCTCATTAGAATAACATTGAACATATTTACAAATCTTCTCTGAGCATTTTAGGTTAAGCAAAAATGTCTCGGCACAAAAATGTCTTAGACTCTTTTAAATACGTTTCCAACAAAAATTGTCAGTTTGGTCCAAAATGTTTTTTTATTAAATTTACAACATGACGGAGATTAATGAACATGTATTTAAATGTTTAGTAACACTAATCACGTGATAACTGATGTTTTATGATGGTATATTATTTTAAATGACGTTCTTAGACATTTACATGTTTGGTAAGTTCTGTTATATGCAAAATGTTCAGACATAATATATGTTAAATTTTCCCCAGTTAAAAAAAAATAATTTCATGCTATTTATTATTCTAAATCAGTATGATTAGGGTTTAAAATATTAAATTTTAAAGTTGCTTCAAAATTACGTCTGGTAACCTCTGTATTGAAATCAGTGTCAATCAACAGAGCAAAATATGTTTACCTACAACGGCACAATTTTTTTTTTGTACAATTTTACCAGGTGTACCAGGTAAGACAGTATCATATTTGCACGATAGTCCTCCCAAAAATTGGTTCTTTATTTGGGATGGCACTTAATTTCTAACGAACTCATTAGGAAGTACATCATTGACTTTACCTGATAGCATGCTAATTTAAATTTTACAATTCAACAAAAATTTTAACTAAAATAGCAGATTACACAATTGATTTATCTTTTAGTGCGTACTAAGTTAATGTTTAATTTAAAAAGGTGGCAGTACAGTATTTTCATTTAAAATAAAAAAGCTTTTTTATTTCCTGCCCCAGAAAACTATCTGATTTCAAAATTTAGCGACCAAACATTTTTACCCAAAATAAATATGACATTATTTTTTTCTACTCTAGCGGCCAAATTATAACATCTGAGGCAATCCTCGCGAAAATATTTCAAGTTACTACAAGTTTGGTTCTATGAATTTTTGCCCCTCAGTCCACACAATTAAACACAATTAAATGTTTATTTATTTTTTTTTGGGAATTTTACCCCATGTAGACGTAATTTTACAACTACTGCAATATTTTACTCAGAATCTTCACTTTGCACATAGACATATCTTGCACAGTACCAATATCAATTAAATTATCAAACTTAAAAATTATCACGATGATTTTCAATATCACGCATTCTTCTTTTGACTGTGAGTTGGAATGAATTGCTATATCAAGCAACTGATTGTTTTACTTTGATTGTTATTTACTGACCTGGTCCTACGGCTAAAACATACGTCCTTTGATGTGTATGATATTTTTAATATTTTAACCATTATTTAACATACTTTTGTTAGTAACTACTGTATTATTGTATTTAGAAGCTTGAAGTTTTTTTATTTGCCTTGACAGTAATTTTTTAGGAAATTAGGTAAATTTAAAAGTTTTACACCATTAAAAACTGAAATGAAGGAATTGTAATGAATGCCAATATTACATTATGTATTTATCATTGTATGTTCAATATTACTGGATCGTTATGTTATTCCCTGGAATTTCAACACAACTAATAGAAGGGTAGTAACTGAATAGTATTTTTGTAAATAAAAGGGTTTTTTGGCAAGATTTATCCACTTTGTTAAGATTTCCAATTATTTTGTTTCCATGGAATTTTTTATTGTTTTCGATGATCTACTGCACATTTTTATGCAGTTTATCCATTTAATTTTTTCATATATTTATTTATACGTATTTTATAATTATAAGTAAATACTTATACAATACCTACATAATAAATTTATTCAGAATTAAATTAATCTTTATAGAATTCGGGGGAATTAGGAATGGGGTTTGGGGAAAGAGTCTCTGAAAACGAGCCGTAGGCGAATATATATTTATTCCTTAGATTGAGTTAGTTGCATAAGTTCAAATTTAGGTTATTTCTGCAGTCGTGGGAGTTAGGAGTAATTTATGTTATAAATAAATGATAAACTCATTTATTTTGCTATTTATCTCATTTACAAACTCTTATATTTATATGTATTCTGTTCATTATGTGCGACTTAAACAACAATTAACGAATTTCTGGGCAACCCCTGAGGGGGCATGGGGGCGGAGCCCCCATCGAGCCGTAGGCGAGTATTTATATTACAGTGCTATGTATTGTAAAACCGTATGTTCATTTCTTTTGTAAAATAAATATTTTTATCATTATTGTTAAAAATGTCAAATAATGTCATGACAACAACCCATTTCCACTAAATAATAATAATAAAGTAGAAAATAATGACACTGTGTCTGTCATTGTTTCTGTAAATAAAAATCCTTTTCTATTTGATTTTTGTAATTTTAATAAACAAACGAGATATGGAAAATTTTAGCGAATGACACGCACTTTCTTTTTGATTGTTAAATTTTTCTCAAAGTCATAGTTTATCTTTTGAATAACAATTCGGTATCCTAATTATTACACTTTTGTTATCTTGTGATAAAAATAAATTCAGGAAACAGATTGAAGAGAAAGTTTTTCATTCCATGTATAGATTATTATTTTATATTCAGTAAAACTAATACTAATTGACTCTCATGTTGTCCTTTTCAACAGAACAGATTGAAAGAAATCACTATACAGTACTTAACTATACTTAACACAAGAACATGTGGTTTGCTGTAAATTAAGAGCATATTGTTTTAACTTATGAGATTCTTCTGCGGTTTTTCCTTCAATGAGGTAAAACTCAAGCAATGATTTTAAAAATGAAAAATTATTAATTATTTTTTGTAAAAAGTTGTTAGTTATACTCATAATCCACAAAATTATTGTATAACATCCAGATGTATTTTATAAATTTCAACAAAACATTAAATCTGGTTTCCTGCAATTACTGTAAATATTGCAGTATGATAATTGTGAAGCTATGTGTTTCACACAACACCAACAACACCAATGCTATTATTGTAATACCACGTTTATTTTTCTGATTCCAAATCAGAATAACATAAGAACCCACAACAATGCGTATTGTGGATTGCAGACAGGAATCAAACTCCGAACCCCCCCCCCCCCCCCCCCCGGCACCGTTCTACCTCAGGACTCTCCTCCATGTGGACACTCACCGTGACCCCCTCGAAGCTGGTGTTCCTGAGCGCTTCCAGGAAGAGCTGCTCCCACAGAGGGTCGCGGTACTGGAAATCGATGACGGTCGTGTTCTTCCGGTAGTGTCGTATCCGGTGGGCCACGTGCTGTATAGCCAGCGCAGTCGTCCAGATGCCGTCGTACGTGTACCCGTGGAACCTCGAGTACTCCTGACCCCGCCGCGAGTCGTACTCCTGCCGGTACTCGTCCGCCGTCTGGTGACGACCAAACAGATAACAAATCTTAATACCAATATGAAGAAGTGGCCAACGCCAGCTGGGATGGGTCAAGGGGGAGAAGGGATAATAAAAAATCAAGATTATCTAATATGGTCAATATTGATTGAACAACTTATTATCCACTACTTTCAACTCAATAGTCGTACAAAGCCATTCGTCAAGTTATGCGGCAAGACTTGTAGGTCCTGATATTGTATTATCAAATAATTGTTGTTGTGATAAGTTTTAATCTGATTGTGTCGTATCCTAATCTAGTTGAATCAAAACCTGGTCTGGTTGTATCAGATCCTGATTAGGTTGAATAAGATCCTGATCTGGTTATATTAAATCCTGGTTTGGTTGTATAAGACCCTAATCGGATCACAACAGGTCCTGGTTTGGTTATCACAGATTCTGTTCTGGTTCTATCAGTTAAAAGTCCACTAATATGAGTTTTGTGTGGTTGGATTATTAAACCATGTTATTGTTTTATTGGGTCCAGGTAACAGCAGTAATAGGTATACTGGTAATTTTAATCAAGTATCGGATAGGTAAATTTCTCATATTTAAATTTAATGTAACATTTTATTTTTTGTAAACTAACTTTTCTATTTTGAGGTTTTGCGTGGTCTCCCAGAAATTAGCACTATTACTGATAGTAGGCCTACTTTAGTCCGGTCTGACATTAAACAGAGAAACGTATGAAATTCTCGATTCTTGCTGCGTTATTTGAATGTTTTAATTTCTCGTGGTAGCAGATCAGATTCATTTGAAACATTTTGAACTAAACTTTATTTACCACTTTAAAAAATCAAACTTAAACACTCAATATCGAATTTTATTCATTAATCTACAATTTAAAACTAGATAAATTGAAAAAGATTATTATTCTGAAATGTTTGTCATAAATAACTAAATTTTTTCACGCCGTTTGTTGTTTACTTTAGGCCATAACTCAGCATATGCTACAATGTTTGTTTTTTTAGGTTAATTTCATGGAGGCTAACATCTCCTTAACGAACCCTCAGTTTAAAATGAAGCGATTCAGGTGTTAGCTTGGCTGGGGAGAATCGAAGGGAGTTTATTTCGGCCCGATCGATGTAGTCAATCAAATCAAGTTACAACAATTTACTTATCAGTAACCGGTTCGATGGCAATCTAAGTTATTGATGACCCTTTCATTCTTTATTAAAAGATAAAAGTAGATAACTAGAATTAAATCTAGTGCAAATTATAAAAAATATTTTAGTTTAATATTTTTAACATTTAATAATATTAAAGCTTCCTATATATAAAAAAATATTTCTTTTACTTTATTAAAAATTGTGTATTTTGAAGATGTATGATATTTGATTAATATTAAAATTAACGGTTATAACAAATCTATAACTAGTGGTAAAATTAAAAATTGTTTTATTTTTAAAACTTATCCCACAAACTTTTAAACATCATCAATCATCAATACATTAATAATATTTTTGCATATTCTTCTGAGAACGGAAACTTTTAAATAAGTAATGTTATAAAATAAAACATCGTGTGAATTGGGATTGGAGCAAAACTTTTTATGCCGAAATGTAAATAAACTTTTTGCGAGACTTAATTTCCTGAGGGAAAAGATCGCAAAAAGTGGCTGCTCTCTCATAGCCAAGAATTCAATGATTTAAAAGAGTCCAGTTACGAATTCTTTTTATTCGTCTTACGAAAATAATTCGATTCACTTTACATAAAAATATCTAAGAGTGAGATTTTTCTTCTTTACACACTACTACTACTACAATTTTAAATTTAAAAAATGGTTTCATACAAAATCAATTTGGTAACATATTTTAGTTTGTGCTAAACAAATAAAATGGAAAAAGTCGAGAAACAATTCTTTGTTAAAAGTTTCATAGTAAGATTCATTAACAACAAATATCAATAATATTTAACTCATAGTTGCCTCACTGACTTTCAAAGAGATCTCAGTCGAAATGCAGTAAAAAAATTTACGACACACAATTTTAAAAATTTATACAGTCATAGTTCTCAATTCAAATGTAAAATTTTTAACTTATTTCCCATAGAAAAGATCGTTTTTATTGGTAGGATCACAGTGTAGCAGTAACAAAATAATGGGTAAAAAGACCCTTTTACTAAATTCAGTGTGCTTGGGTGCAGTTCAGCTTAGGAATCTGAGGGACAGAGATCTTTGACTGTGTTCAAAATTCCTAGAGACCAACAGAGTTTCTAAACATTTTAATAATCTATCACCTAGAACATAACACAACTAACCAAAGCAGGTACACTGAGATACCCATATTCGAGCAACTCCTGTTTACGTCCGTTCCGGTTATCAACTGTTAGGTACTTGTTCAAATGAATTTTCCTGTTCCAACGATGATCATTCGACTACTGTGCCAAAACTTTACTATAATGGTGTCAAATTTTGATTCAGCCGAAGTTGAGCATATACATTTCTTGAGATGTGGACGCAGTCTGTCGTACGTACTTTAAGGTGAATATGACTGAAGAGTGAGTATGATGGATCAGATGAAATGTATCTTCTTTACTAATGAACATCATGTGATTCCTTTGTCAGGATCATTCATTAGTTGCCCGTTGAAGAAAGTCAACTGGGTCTAGTTTCGGACCATCAAAAAGCTTCAAACTTTTCTCAGGATCGAACCGACAAAAGGTAGCTCTACAACCACTTAGATACCCACCAATCTATTGTTATCGATGGGTTATAATTTACAACAATTTGATTTATAACAGTAACATCAAAGGTAAGAAAACGGATTGCAACATATTTTTACCTAGCCAATGTCAGACTTTCATATTGTATTTTGATGTTGAGAATCGACACAATCTTTTGCGCAAGGTATTTTACTCTTGGCTGAATGGTGAGTAAGATGGATAAAATGAGGTGTAGATTTTTTACGAGTAAAGACCAGGTGACTCACAATGCCGGAGATGGTGATCTCGCCGCTGGTGGCGAGGGGCAGTAGATCTGTGAGTATGCAGCCCTCCAGCGCGGCGTGTAGCTGCTCCAGCGGGCACGGCGCAGTCTCGTCCAGCCACCACTTCTCGCTGTACGTGCCCATGATCAGCCACTGGTACTTGCGGCCCACCATCCCTACCCTGCCGACACAGCAAAGTTCAGGAACCAACTGGGAGCAGGACAACGTGGGACATCATCAATACAAATATCAATGTTTTCTTTAGAAATTTGGTAATCTACTTAGAACAGCCCAGGTGAAATAATGTCGACCAGACATTAAATTTTATTTTAAAGTTTTAGGAGTGGCTGTATTTATAATAGCGGGACTATGTTGTTTATCAAAAGCTAATGTAGCTAACCTATCATCAAATGAGAAGGATATCACTTTCCTACTCTGATGGGGATCAGAGCATAAAACTTTTGATGGAAAAGAAAAGACAGAGTATATTTTCCCCCATTCAGAAAACCACTCTAAAGATTTAAAGCAGTTTGGACTAGTATTAAACATTGGAAACTATTCCTACTTAAATTTGTTGAATTATTTGCATTTTTAAATTAGCACCACTAGATTTATATATAATATTGAAAGTAATAATATTATTGTTTAACCAAATTTGTCATCACTAATTTCTTAGAAGTTAAACTTCAAAATATTAAAGTAAATTTCACGAACATTTTAACAAAGAAAAGGAAAACACTTTGAAAACTTAGCATTTAGCATTGAGGAACATTTCCAAACCTGTAAGCCTCACAGAAGATCGCCCTTGCCCAGCTCTCGTTGAAGTTGCCTAGAATAATCCGGATATCCTTCTCTTGCAGCTTCAAGATAGCGGAAGCCACTTCGGTAGCAAAGCTTTGTGTTTCTGCTATCGTGAAGTTCATCGAGTCCAAATCGGCGACCAGGCGATTGTGAGCCTACCACAAGAATATTATGAAATCTTCAACATTTATAAAATAATAGAATAACAGGAAACAGATAAACTATTACTTTCACTTAGAATAGATGTGCAATTGATTTTACTCACCAACGAATATCGGGGCTCGTTCTGATAGATCGTTCCCACCCGGTTCCAGTTGAAGTGTTGGGCGAGTTTTAACCTCGGAAGGTTGAAGGCGTTTTCGCTAGGCACCACGCGGAAAAAGTTAGGGAAGTTGTGGCTAGTGAACATCGGATGTGTGTCTGCGTACGACAACTGGAACAAAATAATTGTAGGATGATTAATTTACTGAATAAATAATTATGATACACTTTAATTGGTATGCATTAATTTAAATATGCACTGAGGTCAAGAGGAAAATTACTTGGGTGCGTATTCACTACTCCTTTTTCATGGAGGGATTTCTGTGACTGCAGTATTAGGAATGAAGCGTATATTTTATTCATCATACGTAAGTTTGTGATATTTACTATGCTAGTGAGCCAAACCGTATTTCATTATTATAAAAGAATACAAATGATAAAATATTTTATGTAGACAATACAGTATACTGTATAATTGATAATACTATTTCACTGGGGCTTCAACCATCTGATATTTTTCCAGTGCGATTTTTAGGCTATCCTTCATCAAATTTTCACTAAAACACAAACACATACATCAGGATTTCCGCACTGTCCAACGTTAGGAAAATGAATAAAAACCATGCTTCGTTATGAACCGCAGTCGAATCCCCTCTCCGTTGTAAAAAAATTGACGAAGGATAGCTAAATATTAGACTAGAAAAATATCAGCTGAGTGAAGTTTACTTTCATAGTATCACCACTTATTTGAAATACATTCAACCAGTAACTATTATGCAATTAAGGAGAGAATAGGTATAGAAGAGAATGTAGTATTTATAATTTAAAAAAATCATGAATGGACAAATTAAAATCCATAATGTACCCTTATGCAGTAGGCTCTACAGGTAATTTTTCCAAGTCACAGAACTACTATTTCATATTTTAATATGTGTGTCAAAACTTAAGTGACTGGTTATTTAAAACAAAAGTTTATTTTTCGATTTAATTTTAGGAAAATGAACTAAATGATTTTAATGATTTTAATGATGAAATGAGGGAAATTATTTTAGGAACGACATGAAGAGTGTGTGCAGTTTTAGGGCACATGTTTGATAATCGACCCAAAGCCCATGCCGTATGTAGATTACAATAAATGATATTTTCTGCATCTTTTTCCAGGTTCATGATATCCAATAGTTCTTCTATTGCAAAGCAGTTTACCTGTGTAAGATGCCAGTGTTTGGAGGCCTTAGCGATGGGATCGGTGACCTGGGTGCAGGCGGCGCCGAATAACATGACCTTGTGAGGGCCGTCGTGCATCATGTCGAAGAACGCCTTCACCCCCACCGCTGCGTTGCACTGCAATAAAGTTTAATCTATCTGCCATTTCAAATTAAATAAACTAGATTAAGTCTTTTGTTCAAATTTTTATCGTGGCCAGGGGTTACGAAGGGATTAATCAATCTTTCTTTTGTTTATTTTTTATTATAAACGACTAATTTTATAATGATTTCTTTTTATTTACTTATACACGTTTGCAGCTTGGCTGAAACCCAATATCATTCTGTAAAATTAATACTCTAATTAATTATATAAATATACATTCAAATTTAAAAGGTGGAATGTTAATATTGAGAAAGTCTGTAAAAGGCTAAAACAATATGGATAACTAATATGTGTACATCTTGTCGTAGTTGCTGTTTTTGGTAGGTAATTTCGTTATTTGCTTAAGAATTAAATTAATATCTTGTAATTTATACTATATGTTTCCTGGTAAAAATGTAATTTTTTTTATTCAGCAATTACTGCGTTGTCCATTTTTGGGTCCTTAGTTTTGTATAGGTTTTCGCGACTGTCGCAGTTTTGACTTTTAGATGACACTTGAGAATACAATTTTCAATCCATTAGCAATACAAATAAAGAGCACTATGAAAACTCTTAACTGCTCAAACATGCATTACAACCCATCAAAATATACATTATGCTAGCAAAGTAAATCCATTTCATTTAGCTTGATATGCAAAAACACAGTTTTTTTGTGATAACTATGAATAAGTATTGTTATATAAAAATAGTTTATCTAAAGGCTAAAATCAACATTATTTATAATTTTACCATACTTATTGTGGTGATTTAATTCAATAAACCCACAAGAAAAAAAATATTCTGAAATACCAATCTTTTTTCGCTATCATTGATTGGCACACAGGAAAATAATTCATATTTACAATGATGGTACTAAATGGAATTGTGAGAGTGCTATTCTTTAACACCAAAATCCACTTATAAGAAAAGAATTATGAGTTTTAAATTTGTTCCTTCATTTCTTTAACACACAAATAAAACGTTACAAAACAAAATAAATACCTTTTAGTGGTCTGGTGGGTTACATTTTGTTAATTTTGGTGCTGCAATATTATGAAATATAAAGTCTTAGTAAACTCAACGAGAGCGCATACTTATAACTTTTTTATTGACAATTTTTAAGTCTGAATTCTTGTAAGTATGAATGCACACAATTCAAAAGAGCCATTTATCTTACATGTAAGTTTCTCATATATATATATATATATATATATATATATATATATATATATATATATATTTATAAATTTTATCAGAATTTACTTCAAATTAGTTATTTGAGGGAAATTTATTTGGTTTCGTGAACAAATACAATATTCAAGGCAATTTAAAACAATAGACGAAAAGAAAACTGGCTCGCGAATCTAAAATAAAATCAGTGAATTGTATCAGTGAATATAGTGAGTTATGGGGGGATGGCATGATCAATAGATATCGGAGGTATTGCATAGCGGGGCCTGGCGGAGGCAGGCATGATAAGGCTCATTCATGTCTGGCCTCAATAACTCCGGCAAGGATCCATTACTTCTCCTCTCAAAACTTGCCTCCACTCACCTACCGTTATATCTCTCTAGCTAGGCGCTATGTGGCGCAAAATCATAAGATATAAATCTTTCTTGCATAATGGTTTTTATGATTATTTAGATGTGTCCAAATTACAAAAAAATCATGCCCTAACACTCTTTAAATAGTGGCGTTTGTTATTCAAAAGCTGTAGAAAACTTTTATTATTATTTTAATCAATAGGTTTTACTTCACTTATAAAAGAAAGATATTTTTTCATGAGTTGTGTCCTTAAGGGAGTTACTGGATGATCGAATTGCTCTTATGTCCTTAGTAAAATTAAATAATGTTTAGTTAGTAAAATCTCTAAACGCTGTTAACTGGAAAATTTTATCTAAGCGAAATAATAAAACATTTGAAGTAAAGAATCTTTTCTACAGACACAATCAAAACTATTACACCCACTAAACTTTCATATTTTTACATACTATCGTAATAGTAATTATAAGAAATATTAGGTTAAACAAGATGGATTTGAATTTAATTATATTTCTGTTGTATATAAATCTAAAGTATTCCCACCTATATCGAGATCAATATGTCGATAGTAAATCATACTAATTCCCAATATTTTCCTTTTAGTACCTTTGACAAACTTATATCCCTTACTTAATTTATATTACAAAGATTATATATCCATACGTAGGCTATTTGAATATTTTATGTTATAATCAAAGGTTTAAATGTAGATCAATATTGTATTGCAGTAAAATATCTAAGCATAGCTACAAAATTTGATAAAATTATTGTTTGCTATAGCCTAAGTATTACGAAATTTTTGAAGTAAAATTGATACCGCAGATAATTTGGATCACTTTCTGGGAACTAAAACTAAACATTAAATCACTACTCATGTAATAAATAGGATAGCTTTGTATAGTTTCCAAGACAACCTTTCTCATGTCAACAATCAGATTAGTTACAGGCTAATTTAAATCTCTTATGAATAAAATCTTCTAAAGTAAAAATAATAAATATTTGCTGACTAATTACAAAACGACAGATTTATAAAAAAGCAGTATTATATTTCATCACTGAACACACATAAGTTGAGTGAGACTAAGGTGTGATCACATCAAGACGGAAAGGAGTTGGACGGATTACCAAAACCCAATCCGCCGCAACTGCCTTCCCGACCCGAGGTGACCAAATTTTCTTCACAATGACGGCCATATGTGCGCCTCACGACCTTCACCGTTGATCCTTTTCTCAGTAGAGTTGAAGTAGAAAGTAGCCGAAATCCTCTTGATATAAGATGGCCAGACAGAGCCAGAATGGGGTATTTATTGTGGAGATAAAATGTCAGATATACATATTACACATAATGTAAGAAGAATGTAAAGCAAATAGCCGCCTGTAACTAATAGCGCATCTGCCTCTTTTTCAGTTGGACTCCTTCAGGAAACTATGATTGACAGTAAAATTAATCTAACAAAAGTCTACTGGCATGAGCAGAAAGTTTAGCGTTTATACCAACTCACATACAGAAACTTATAATTTTGCTTCTATAGAGGCATAAAAACTTATAATAAACAAAAACAAGACTAAACATAACACATTCCATTTGAATAGTTATTGTGCACCTTGAACAACCATTGTACAACACAATTTTTTTATGACAATCCTTTTATAACACAAATAGCAATAATTACCATAAAACATTGGGTACTTGTCGGTAATGTATACAACCTATTATTTTAAGTTTACATGATGAAAAGTGATGAAATATGGCATATTAACATAAAGTAACTGACGTTTGTTAATTTTAACAAAATTCAGTTGTTTTAGTTGATCCATTTTTTACAGCAGACTTCCCGAATGCTACCATGTTAGGAAGGAATGTGAAGGGTGTGCTATTAGTTAATAATTTCTTCAATGTATTAGTTTACTTAGTGTAAACTTACTTTAAAATACAAGTAAAAACAACAAGTATTTTGGACATTAGTTTTACTGTATAACCAAGTCTAGAACTAGATTGTAAACATAAATATAAACAAACAAAGTGTAACTGATTATTAACAGCTGATTCAATTCTTTTATAATTAACAACATATGACATCCCCCTTTTTATTTATTAGAAGTATTTTTACACTTCCGAATGAACCAAGTATTTCTTCGGTAAATTGTGCCATCTTCTGTTTTTATTAAATATGATCTAGGTTGGGATAAAATCTTGACTACTGTAGCTGGAACCCAAAACTTGTGTTTAAATCTATACATCACTTTCTCCCCTACTGAGAAGACATCCGGTTTGGTTTTGTTCTTGTCTGAAAATATCTTTTCTCTTTCATGTATATACTTAAGGTTCTTAGACACCCCTTTAACAACCACAGGCAACAGAGCTCGTTTGTTTGTTGGTATTGTTGTCCTCGTTCGTCTACTCATTAGGCGTTGAACAGGAGAGCCCAATTGCCCTCGTGGTGTGTTACGGTGAAGCAGCAAGGCAAGTTGTACATCCGAGTTTTCTTCGGTACACTTTAATAATAAATTTTTGGCTTCCTGGACGTACCTTTCAGCTAAGCCATTAGATCTTGGGAAGTTGGGTGACGACATTTTGTGGGTAAAATTCCAATCCTTCTCAAATTGTTTGAATTCAAGAGAATCAAAACACTTTCCACCATCACTCCTTAAAACCTGTGGGATAGTGTGTGCAGCAAACCATCTTTTTAGCTGCTTTATGACTGTTGTTGAAGATTTTGTCTTAACTTCTTCAAAATCAAAATACCCCGAGTAAGCATCAGCAATCACAATGAAATCCTTGCCTTTTACTGTAAATATATCTGTTGCAGTGAACTCCCATGGTCTGCTTGGTATATCTTGTAGTAATATCTCATCTTGCTGTTTATCTCGTTGAAACCTGTTACAAACATTGCATTTTTCTATGTACAACCTAAAATCCCTGGGCATATATGGCCAATACACCAATTCACGAGCTAGAGACAAGGATGACTCAACACTTTTATGAGGTCGGTGTACGTCCCTCATTATTTCACCCCTCATTTCCGGAGGAATGATAATTTTTGATCCCTTGAAAAACAGATCATCATGGCATCCCAACTCTTCTCTAAACGAAAAATAGTTCTTAATAACATTAGGTCCATCATCATCATGTCTAATTGCATCCCAGCCCTCTAGAATAGCTTTCTTCAAAAGCTGAAGTTCTTTGTTCTGCTTGGCGTATTCTTTGATTCTTGATAGATTGCTAGAATTAAGTGGAATTACCAATTGTATTTCAATTGTAGACGGTTCATCATCTTCTTCAGCATTTTCACAGTCTCGACTTAGGGAATCTGCAACATAGAGTTCACTTCCACTCTTATATATAACAGTTGGATTGTATGGCATAATCTCCATGAACATTTTCTGAAGTCGTGGTGGTGCTTGATGTAATGGCTTTTTGAAGATTGCCTCTAATGGTTTATGATCGGATTCTATTACCAGCTTTTTGCACCCCCATATATATTCATGATATTTTTTGCATGCCGAGACAATTGCCAAAGTTTCCTTCTCGAGTTGGCTGTAGTTCTTTTGGGTCTTTGTTAAGGCCTTGGAGCTGTAACCAATTGGCTGACCATTTTGTAACATCACCGCTCCTACTGAATAGCTTACTTGCATCAACTGACAGTGTTATTGGTAAATTCGGATCATAAAATCTCAAAACTGGTGGACTTCCTAGTTTTTCTTTTAGTCTGTCAAATTCTGTTTGGTGTAAGTCCTTCCATTCCCATTCATTTTCCTTTTGAAGAAGTAATCTAAGGTTCTTAGTCAGATCAGATAACCGAGGTATGAATTTACCGAGGTAGTTTACGCATCCAAGAAATCTTTGTAGTTCCTTCACCGACTTTGGAGACTTCAAACGCTGAATGCATTCAATTTTCTCAGGATCAGGCGAAATACCCGTTCCATCCACAATGTGACCTAAAAACTTTATTCTTGTTTGGTTGTAAATACATTTTTATGGATTCAACTTTAATCCTGCTTCCCTAATCTTCTCACAGACTCTCCTTGTGATGGCGTTTAAATCCTCAATATTTGAGGCATGGATTAGAATATCATCCATTGAAACTTCAACCTTTGGAATGTCCTGAAGTAATGAACACATTACGTTCTGAGAAACTTCAGGTGCTGAGACAAGTCCAAATGGCATTCTGAGGCAACAGAATCTCCCCAAGGAGTTGAAAAAGTCAATATTTTGATGTTCGCTCACTGACTTTAATCTGCCAAAAACCTTTTTTACAATCCAGCAATGTAAAAAATTTTGATCCGTTCAGTCTGGCTGCGATTTCTTCCAGTGTTGAAAGAGGGTAATGACGTCGCTTTACATTTCTATTAAGGTCAGAAGGATCAATACAGATGCGAATTTTATCTTTTTGTTTCACTACTACCATTGGAGAAACACATGGGGTAGGCTCCGATATGGGTTTTATTATGCCCTCTGAAACCATCTTATCCAATTCACTTTTAACACTCTCTCGAAGTGAATAAGGAATTCTCCTTGCTGGATGAATTTTCAACTTTGGATTTTCAATAAGGTCAATGTCATAAATGAAGTTTTTGAGGCACCCGATGCCAGAGTAAAGATCATTGTACATGTTATTAACACCATGTTCATTAAAATCATCCAGCGCATTGACTCTAGAAATAAATCCCATTTCTTGACATGAGTTAATACCTAGGATAGGTTGCAAGTCACCTTTGACCACTAGGAATTTAGTGTAGTGAGATTTATTTTTCCTAGTACTTACATTTACATTAATTTCTCCAACCACCGGAGTTGTCAATTTATTGAAGGAAACCAAACTTTTTACTCTGCTATTTTCTAACGAAATTCCAAACAACTCAACCAAGGAACTTGAATGACATTACATTGTGAACCACTGTCGAGTTTAAATAGAACTTTATAATGCCCTTAAAAAACAGCGGTTCAAACCATTCATTTTGTGTGTCAGCAGAAACACAATTAACAATGAGTGTTTTTTCTGTTACTGATTCATCCTCAGTCGTCAGTGAATCTGTGTTAGAGGTTTTTAATTTGCATACACTTGCAAAATGATTTTTTCCCCCACACTTGTTACAAACCTTGTTAAAAGCCGGGCATTTTCTAGGTTGATGTTTGTAACCACAACGGGAACAATTAAATTGTACATGACTAGGACTTTTTTCAACAGTGCAGATTGGAGGGTTGTCATCTGGTACAGCCAGTTTCTTAAGTTGTTGCTGAGTTGATTCATATGATTTACAAATAGAAATAGCTTTATCTAGAGTTAGATTTTCTTCCAAAAGTAATTTTTCTCTTAATTTTTCATCATGTACTCCAATAACTATTTTATCTTTAATCAAGCTATCCTTCAGTGAACCAAATTCACAAGAGTTAGCTAAGTTTCTGATCTTTATCAGGAATTCATTAAATGACTGCCCTTCAATCTGATTTGTTCTGTTAAAACAAAATCTTTCGTATGTTAAATTGGTTTTACCAGTAAAGTACTCTGAAAACCTTTTGATTATCAATTTTAGGTTACTATTTTCACTGTCATCTAGTTCAAATGCATTAAAAATATCAATGACATCTGGCCCAATGCTCGACATAAAAGATGCTACCTGTACTTCATTGGGCTTGCTGTGCAAACCTGATGCCGTGGAATACCATGACCACTGCTGAATCCATTTTTCCCACCTGTGTCTCATTCCAGTGTTGACAACATCTAGAGCTTGTGGTGGTTTGCAATTTTTGTCAAAACTCATCCTATGAATATGAGTTTTAGATTGACCAGTGTCTCCAGTTGCAACAGTGTTTTCTGCTTCTAATTCATTATCACTGTCACTGGCCAGATGTTCAAATCTATTAGACTGTCTTTGTCTTACCTTTTTTCCAGGTTTGGGTTTCGGCACCATGTAAAATTACTTTAAAATACAAGTAAAAACAACAAGTATTTTGGACATTAGTTTTACTGTATAACCAAGTCTAGAACTAGATTGTAAACATAAATATAAACAAACAAAGTGTAGCTGATTATTAACAGCTGATTCAATTCTTTTATGATTAACAACATATGACACTTAGTAAACTATAAAATATAATTTACAGTGTGGAAAAATCGCCAATCTCAACATACATCGAATATCAAGAGATGAAGACTGACAACGAGCACTTGACCTTGAGCGACCTTTGTACTCGTACATCAAAAGCATTGTTGTCAGACAAGCGATAGCGAAGATAACCTAATCCACATTGACATATCCATGCTAACCTAACCTTACTAAGCCACATTTAAAATAATTGATGTCCATAACCAACCAAAGAGTAGGCCTATTTTAAATGAGCTAAATATTCGTTTCACTAATATCAGTATTTTGATGTAAAAAACAACCCCACAAACCAGCAGAGAACTTAAATTAGATTAACAGGAGAGCTGCGGAATTCCCAGCAGAGGGTGCTGGATGATTTATCCGGCCCCAGAGACCTCCACGGCAGGCCGCACACCCGGGACATCCTGGCGTTTTATCTTTACTCCCATTCGTTTGAGTGGCTTGAGGTCCAACAAAGTTTTCTCTCCTAAATCTACGGCTACATTTCTCTTTGAAATCTATTATGGTTACAACCATTTACTAAAGCAAAGGTTTTTTACTGTAGAAGAAATACATTACTGTATTTAAGCTGTGCAGAATCAAACCAGCAAGTGACATAGAAAAATTATCATTCAATAATATTATTATCATAGTATTTAAAAATAATAATACAATTTGTCATAAAGCACATTAAAGGCGAAACTACTATATATTATTCCCACCAAAAAGTAAGCTACGCATAACGTAACGCTTACAAATCAATCAACTATTACAATCTGTTCAAAATTAATATGCAGTAGAAGTGTGAATTTCAATTTCCGCAATTTTTCCTAGTCCTACAGTCACCAAAAAATCAAACCAATCAGATTTACGAAACATTATTCCATCTGTTAAATTTCCCATGTCACTTTATGCAATTATTGGTTTTTTTGCACAAATATGGTAAATTAGTGTCGATTAATGAGAAGATCTCACTATCAACTGCACATTAATTTTGAACGGGGTGTGTACAATAACATTTTTCCATCCAATACAACTTAACCATGTCCAAATTTCTTACTTGAAACTCATAAAGAAACTACAAAACAAATCTTAAGAGACAAAAGTTAAATATATCAAAATATATTTTTAAAAAAATAGAAAATGGAAATAGTTTTTTTTTAGTTTAATTATTCTACACAACTTTATTAAAAGCAGTATAAAGCTATAAAGCTACAATCAGCAGTTCATTTTTTTCGCATAAATTGAACGATAGAGTAGGAAATGAACTTATTTGCGTAGACTTAGGTATAAAAATATACTTAGCTTAATTTACATCATCTTTCAACACAAAACTTAAATAAATATATGAACCCTAGTTACCTGCGTGTCGTTCCACCACATGTGCAGCCGATAGTTGCGCAGAACCTGGGGGCTCTCGTTGATGTGGTCGACAGCGAGTTGACAGCGGGCATGACGCCACGGCCAACGCTGCTCTCAGGTACGTGGCGGCTGAACGGGAAGAAACCGGCGATGTAGACGTCGTGACGCTTGTTGAGGCCCTGTGGGACGCTGGGAGCCGGCGCCTGACGCGAGACTGACCACCAGTAGGGACATGACGCCGAGCCAGCATCCCGTCATGTCCGTCTCAACCGCCCTGTGACACAACACAAATCAGTTGGGGCTGTAGGACAGTGGGAGTTGGGGACTGACGCGAAACTTGCCACCAGTAGGGACATGACGCCGAGCCAGCATCCCTTCGTGTCCGTCTCAACGAAGCACAGCACAAATCAGTTGAGGCTGTAGGATAGTGGGAGTCGGCGCCTGACGCGAGATTGACCACCAGTAGGGACATGACGCCGAGCCAGCATCCCGTCATGTCCGTCTCAACCGCCCTGTGACACAACACACATCAGATGAGGCTGTAGGATAGTGGGAGTCGGCGCCTGACGCGAGACTGACCACCAGAAGGGACATGACGCCAAGCCAGCATCCCGTCGTGTCCGTCTCAACCGCCCTGTGACACAACACACATCGGTTGAGGCTGTAGGATAGTGGGAGTCGGCGCTTGACGCGAGACTGACCACCAGAAGGGTCATGACGCCAAGCCAGCATCCCGTCGTGTCCGTCTCAACCGCCCTGTGACACAACACACATCGGTTGAGGCTGTAGGATAGTGGGAGTCGGCGCTTGACGCGAGACTGACCACCAGAAGGGTCATGACGCCAAGCCAGCATCCCGTCATGTCCGTCTCAACCGCCCTGTGACACAACACACATCAGTTTATTCTGCGAAAACGATGGGAGGTGGGGCCTGACGCGAGACTGACCACCAGTAGGAACATGACGCCGAGCCAGCATCCCGTCATGTCCGTCTCAACCGCCCTGTGACACAGCACAAATCAGTTGAGGCTGTAGGATAGTGGGAGTCGGCGCCTGACGCGAGACTGACCACCAGAAGGGTCATGACGCCAAGCCAGCATCCCTTCGTGTCCGTCTCAACCGCCCTGTGACACAACACAGATCAGTTTATTCTGCGAAACGATGGGAGGTGGGGCCTGACGCGAGACTGACCACCAGTAGGGACATGACGCCGAGCCAGCATCCCGTCATGTCCGTCTCAACCGCCCTGTGACACAACACAAATCAGTTGAGGCTGTAGGATAGTGGGAGTCGGCGCCTGATGCGAGACTGACCACCAGAAGGGTCATGACGCCAAGCCAGCATCCCTTCGTGTCCGTCTCAACCGCCCTGTGACACAACACACATCAGTTTATTCTGCGAAACGATGGGAGGTGGGGCCTGACGCGAGACTGACCACCAGTAGGGATATGACGCCGAGCCAGCATCCCGTCATGTCCGTCTCAACCGCCCTGTGACACAACACAAATCAGTTGGGGCTGTGGAACGATGGGAGGTGGGGCCTGACGCGAGACTGACCACCAGTAGGGACATGACGCCGAGCCAGCATCCCGTCATGTCCCGTCTCAACCGCCCTGTGACACAACACACATCGGTTGAGGCTGTAGGATAGTGGGAGTCGGCGCTTGACGCGAGACTGACCACCAGAAGGGTCATGACGCCAAGCCAGCATCCCGTCGTGTCCGTCTCAACCACCCTGTGACACAACACACATCGGTTGAGGCTGTAGGATAGTGGGAGTCGGCGCCTGACGCGAGACTGACCACCAGAAGGGTCATGACGCCAAGCCAGCATCCCTTCGTGTCCGTCTCAACCGCCCTGTGACACAACACACATCAGTTTATTCTGCGAAACGATGGGAGGTGGGGCCTGACGCGAGACTGACCACCAGTAGGGACATGACGCCGAGCCAGCATCCCGTCATGTCCGTCTCAACCGCCCTGTGACACAACACACATCAGTTTATTCTGCGAAACGATGGGAGGTGGGGCCTGACGCGAGACTGACCACCAGTAGGGACATGACGCCGAGCCAGCATCCCGTCATGTCCGTCTCAACCGCCCTGTGACACAACACAAATCAGTTGAGGCTGTAGGATAAGTGGGAGTCGGCGCCTGATGCGAGACTGACCACCAGTAGGGACATGACGCCGAGCCAGCATCCCGTCATGTCCGTCTCAACCGCCCTGTGACACAACACACATCAGTTTATTCTACGGAATAAACCACCAGTAGGGAGGGATATGACGCCGAGCCAGCATCCCGTTCTGCCCACCAGAAGAGGTATGTTCGTTAAAAAATACAAGATTTACTTTTACAACGTCAAACTACAATGGGTAACAATTAAGTTATGTTAGTATACACAGATAAGATAGGATACATTTGGGTTTCACTATATCACTCTCTTTGAGTGACTACACCCCATTAGAAACTATCAAGAGCTCTTTCGTTCAAGAGTTGAAATGTTTGCTTCGCAGTTCATATTTTGGGTCTGAAAACGTCTAGACCCTTTCATTGGCACCACTTTACCGTGTCATAAATAAGGGCAGCTGGTTTCTGGATGTCAGTCAAAAATGTTTTTGTTTTTTTCAAGTTGTGATAGATAAAAGTTCAGTTGGAGTCGAATACGTTGTAAATACTTTTAAATACTTTGCTCCATTGAAAATTACAATATATACCTAGTTTCTACCACATCTTACATGTAAAAGTTTGGGGTGACGTCTTGACAAAACACTCGTCGTTCAATTATCTCAACTAGCTTTGTTGAAAATAAAATATTTAAATAATCAAATATTCTGTTTGAGGTTTAATTGAAAAACATAATAAAAAAAAATTAATTAGTTTTTTTAACTTAATTTAGGCCTAAAATGATT